>LJIJ01000227.1:0-168662 GCA_001718145.1 Orchesella cincta | reverse complement strand
CAAAAAACGCCGACATCCGAGATGTAGGCGATGTACTTAAAGCGGATGTAATTTGCGGCTTAAAAAGGTGTCATAAAGTTTAAATCCTCATGGACTAGCTTTCGAATGATATATTCACACCTAAAGTTGTCAATTTGAAAGTGCAATGACCTTTGACCTCGGTCGAATTTCCGATTTCCAATTCTCCGCGTGCATATCATCATCACAACAGCAATACCTTTCGAAATGATAGTATCATAAAGCATATGTGACGTGTCTTGATCATATTTAGATTGCGGCTTATTCATTTTGACAGCCTGTTCCCGGTGACCCCCAGATAACCCATGCTACGAACTCATCCTCCGCCATCGACCTTATCTATCGCTGGTGAAACAGAATTTCAAAATGTCAAACGGTTCGAAGTTATCGTGTTGAGACAACGTGACGACGGACGACAACACACAAAGTCCTTCTTAATATGTACCTAAAGGTACATAATAAGTAGATTGCACTCCAGCTCTTTTACATAATACATATATTCGTATATGCATGTGTTAATTAAATTTACATGTTTCGGAAAATGAAAGAGTAAGCCCAAATATCACAAAGAAAAGCTTTTTAGTGGTGATAACAATATGCACCAAAAATTGTGCCCATGGCCGAGTCAACCATTGTAATAAATCATTAAAACCATGAAAACCTGGGTTTGGTAATTCCAAAAACATAATGAAACATTGGTATTATCACCATGTTAGTGCAATAATCCAAACCGTATACACAAAGATTGTGTGCAAACATCAAATACAGATAGATATATACAGTAAGCTTTATGTGTTCAAAAATAGTGTTTGTTCATCATTAGCGAATGAAAAAGTATGAAAGTATGTATGTTGCAGTTGCATGGGGGTAATAAAAAGAGCAGTTCTACTGACCGAGCTCAACCTTCTTAAAAAAGAACTTGGCCTAGGTCGTTCAAAAGATCCTAAACTACTGTACAAAATATCACGGAAAGCATACCTAGATCCACTGTGTACATTGCACAAAGCATTATTTTTTTGCTTAATTTGATATGAGTGATTTATGAATACAGTTGTCAACTTTTTTAGAATTTCTGCTTTTAAAAACTAGCCAACGAAGATTTGCATTTTTATTTGAACGAATGTGCTGTACCAGCTTTTTAATGTGTGCGTTTTACTGTAATTTTTTTATTCATGAATCATGATGCATCGCTTGTCTCTTCTAACTTTGATACTAAAAGAGCAGTTTTCATATTACATGACCATATTAATTATTAACTTTCTTGTTTACACGGGATGAATTCTTTATTGTGAAAACTTGCTAATAACAAAAATCCAATTCACGTGTGCGTACACAATTTTTGCTCGTCGTCCCAAATTAAGTAGTACAGATTATCTCTCTGCTCCTTTCATCATCCATGTATATAAACTGAGTGTTGTATTTGAGAAGAGACGCATAACTAGATGAAAATTAAAGTTTCTAACGTTTCTTTTTTCCATCCTAATTGTTGACAAATAACAAAGCAAAAACATTCTTTGCACACCCACATATTTGTAGAACACGTGTGTAGTAATACATTGTGCGAAGAGCTTCAATTTATATTGGTATATCGATAAACATATATGAATTCGCCTTTGTCCAGCCTTGTAATCTCGTCTTTTTCTCTCCTCGCTCGCCCCTAGTTGCTGAGACTCATTAGTTAGTTGTTGATGATTAATTTTCTCGGTACGAAATCATTAATTTGTTTCATCATATAGAATTCAGTCTGAAATTAGAAACTTTCAACAACCTGTCAAAAAAATTTCTTCATAATGAGAAGTGCTCACTTGGCTTCCTGGTAGTAATCGGGCTGGTGGAAACTTTAGTTGTTAACTTGTATGACAGAACTCAATTTCTTTTCGGCTCTGTCTACACATTATACGGATGAACTAACTAGTGCGTATACCTACCCACATAGATGTATATATGTGCCTATAAAAATCAACACATTCAACTAAAAACTTTCACCGCTATCCCCTTGTCTCAAAGTTTTCGCTATTTACAATTTTTGCCAGTTTAATACTTTATGTATTTTTGGAAAACAGTTTTTTCCGTAAATAAATCAGACTAAAGGCAACGAGTTGATGACAACTGTCAGAACTGTCGTAATAACAAAAGGTATGACACACCATAGAGAAATATTACAAAAACTTTCTTATTGAACCTTAACAATATGGAAACAGGTGGGTTTTGCACTTATTATTAATGCTTCATGCCTTGTTTATGTGCTATAGTGGCTAGCGCACTGAATCACAGTGCACTTATGATCATGCCTACATTTCCGGTCTATTTTAGGAAAACAAGGTCAAAATTATTGAAGATAAAAGTAAATCCATTAAAAAACAAATCGATTTGTTTGGCGAATCAAAGCACACTTGTTGACATAATAAAAAGAAACATCTTAAAAGGCTACTAGTACGTTAGGTTTGCTATTTTTACATCCTGTGTGCTAACGGATATCTTTATATACACAAGCTATCATTTGCTAGATATTTTCTAGCCTTGAAATCAATGACATTTGACGGCATAATATAGAAATCCATTTGTCTTCCAAATTGGTGCATATATCACGATAGTTTTGCTACGAAATCTACATACTTCACTGATTCAAATTGAAAATCGAACATAAGAATAACTCAAGTCGTATCGTGTATATACATATGAACATACATAACATGTTTTGGGCTGTCAAATTACAACAGTGAAATTACTTATAAATTCGCAAGTTCCCATCTGAAACATCTGCATCGGAAACGATAACGTTAAGGAGGCATTTTTTGAGTAAAATACAATAGTTCTATTTATCGTAGGCTAGTAATGCTCTAGTCTAGTAATATGATAGCAGATGAAGAATTTTGTATGCATGAAGAACATGAATAATTAATGTTGGTTTACAGGAATCCAGTATTATTGCAGCAATTGTTTGTATTATTTACTAGGTGTTGTACAACCACTTTATAGGAACTGTTGTGTTTCTGTCCGTTGAAAACATTGTGGTAATCCAGGAAGCGGTTTGACATTTGCAAATGTACGGTTTTACAAAGTAGCCTGATATTTACGCAACTATTTCTGCTGTCAAACATACACAGATCTGTAGTACAAACAGGTATACCTGCACTTTTTTGTTCCTGCACAAGGTCAAAGCTATGAAATGAAAGCTATTGCTAACCCGACTGTAATGTACTAATGATTTGACACATGATAAGATCATATGGTTGGTTAGTCGACGAATAGTCATTTTGTTCGTGACTTTATGCTAAGAATATATATGTATATCCCAAAATCGATTTGTGCGATTTGGCGTGGTGTGCGTGACAATTTTGAAATTACACTAGAGAATTGAAATAAATGCAATTCGTAGAAGTTGCACCACTTAGTTACACCTGCACTTGACATGTTTATTGTCAAGAATTTTGTTTGATATGGATATCATTCTCGCATTTTTAGACAAACAAAAAGGCATCTACGATCACCTAGAGTCTAACCAACTGAATGGGCTTGTACCGACGGGGAATTCACTTTGCAAATTGTATTTGTAGATTCTACAGGATGTGACAACGCTCTCTCGCAAACTATTGAGAATGACATGCTGCCAGAGTCGTAATCGTAACTGCAGTATACAATTGTATTTCGCATACAAATATTAATGCTACCTACTTTCCCGTTCCGTAGGCATTTCACGCAGTTTGTTCCAAGCCTTTCCATGCCATATCAAAGGGATTATTATGCCTCATCATAACTAATATGGCATTCCAGATGAGTCTGAAATTCCACTTACACTGCGCTATATAATTGCAATTTAGATCTGGGTTAAGTTGTTATTAAGAGAAAGGGTTTCACCATGCATCCCATAACATATTTACGTGCTTATAGAATTCCCCAACAAACCTTTCCATTGTGAAAGAAAGATGGTATTGACATACAAGTAGAGCACAAAAGCAATGTCTTCAGCAAAAGTGCGTATACATTATATAATAAAATAATAATGTGAGAAGAAGCCCATTATTCCGAGTGGAAGGTTGAGACCAGCAGGCCATTAAAATAACGAATACATCTCTGTTTTTAATCGCACGTCAAGAGATTAATCACATCACACAAGATGGTTGAAAGCTGTAGGAAGAAATGGGAAAAATCATCTTTACTACTTTATCTTGTTGTACATACATTAAGCAATCGGGAGTTGTGATAGTAGCAAAATAAGTTTTAAAGCACACATCTTTTGTTTGGCAAACCAGACAGAGAATTCTTTTGCCAACGACTAATAATAATGTGATGACAAGGTGGGTAAGAAAAAAACATTTCCAGTAGCCTTAGCACGCTCCCATGTGTGGATTTTCCTGTCATATTAAATTAATTTTTTTGTAGTAATGACTAACTTCAAAGTCGACGCTTGCAGTTGCCATTGTCTGCTTTTATATTATAATAATGTGCATTCACTATATCCAGTAAAATACTGCACCTTTCGCAGCCCAGACTACAAAGCTATATTATATAGCTATAACTTATATCTCCAGTACATATGCTCCAGGATATTAGACAGCTCACAGCTCAAGTTCTTTACCTTGACTACCTGAATGGCCAAGACTGATGTCGAATCTTCTTAAGTGAATCTAATGCCTATCTACGGTACTGTTCAAAGTTTTTGATGTACTACACAGAGTGATGAGGATGAAACTTCAGTAAAAAAAAACTTCTAAAGAAAACCATTTCTGTAATTCGACCAACATTCCTTTCATAGGAATTAAGAGATGAAAGAGCTTCTGTTGTTTCTAAACGAAGGTCTCTTTAAATTTCCTCGTTTTGCTCCTTTTTGTTACGGCGAAATGTTCATTATTCAGAAAAAAAATACTTCAACATCATCACTTGATAAAAGAAAATGCTACTTGTCCGTCATGCCACCTACCTTGATTCTGAACTGCGTTAATGCCAATGTATTAAATGGAAGTACTTTCGTGATGATGAAAGTTTGAGATTAATTCAATGCCTCTTTCAGAAGGATGTGAATAAGTGCAGAGAGAGCTAAGTAGGTTTAGCTGAATGGACCGTGCACAATGCACGTATGGTATCGCCCAAAGTCATAATTTTACATGGTAAAAGAAGGAAGGTAACGCTGATTTAATTTTAGTAAATACTTTCAGAAGCCTCTTTCCTCTCAATGACCTGCGGCCAACGAAAGTATCACTTCACTTTTCTATGGGGCATTGAGCCCCTTAGTTGGAATAACATGGAGTCCCTTCAGCCTACGCATCAATTCCAACAAGCCTTATCACTACTTTCCGACCGTACGAGGTGTATGACAAGTATGTGAACAGTAGTAAGTTAACTAACGTAAGTTGCCTTAAGTTATTAAGTTTAACTCGGCAGAAGTTAAGTTTTACAGGGGTACAACTACTAGCAATTGGATCACCATCAATCAGACTTTGACTCAGATGATTTTTGTCTACCTCATTTCCATTTGTTTGACGACGCCACGTTTCGCACGTTTCCATAGAATGGATTAAACGAAGTACAAATTGGGAACAAGATGAGTCTTTTGAAGCTGGTCATGAAGTAATCTCATTATATAAGCAGTCGCTCGTAACTTCTATTCTAAGAATATCTCGAAAGCTGTGCAGCTAAACCCCTTCATCCTTTTTTATCTAATTTCAATCTTCTGGTAACTGTTACTGTATATACTAAAGGCAAAAGTCAGCCACCTCGTTGTACACCAAAGCATTCTTACGTTAGTGTTTGTAGAAGTTACCTATCATGTACCTGACTTTGAACATAATGCGGATGCTACACATACTCTTAAAACTCTGAATGCTCATAAATTTTATATAACTATTTAAACACTTATTATATGACGCAATAAAATGTTGCTACGTTACCCTATCGAGAGATTGCAAACGCATCAAGGGTCCTAGATATGAAATTTTCTTATATCTGGCTCAAATATAGTAAAACTAAACGGCTTGCTTTTCAATCTACTTGTTGCTTACATCTTTGGATTTAACACGTCTATTTTATGCAGCTAAAATATCTGTGAGACGCCAAGAAAAAAATATTTAAAATATACATCAAACTACATGCGTTCCCCGCTTGTTTTCAAGGCAATGTGATTATACCATTACTTCCTAGGTAAATGTTTTTCAGTGGTAATATTATACTATAAATTACAGGGTTAAAATTTCAATGTTTCAAAATTCGAACGAGTTTTGTAGTTAAAGTGGTAGCAGTACTGCAATCATTTTAAGTTTTAGCAGTGCAAATAACTTAAACTTGAAAACTACTAACGACAAGGCTAAATTAAACTGCATGTCAATATTGCTGACCTTTGCTTCATTACTTGCTTATTAATCCTCAACGTCGAAAAGCTGATTATTCTTATGTTTGGCCGGGTGTCCATTGGTCCCCTAGTTCGTCCGTTTTTGCACGATGTTAATGACATGCTATGTTCAATTTCAGTCTTTAAAGTATACTATACCATATTACCATATGACATTAAACTGAAGCTAATTGAATTGAATTGAAAAAATTGAAGCTAATTAACTGTAGTTCATAGTACTATCGTCAAGTCAAGGTTCTACGATGGTCCTACTGTATCCTATTGTGATCTATGACTTCTGACCGTTTCGGATCAACATTTGGAACTTATTATATCTCAGAATCGGTTAAACGTTTAATTTTATCTGATGAATTAGCAGTGAAGCATGACCTGTCTACTTATTTCTGTATCTTCATTATATATAAGCATTATCTGATGTGTTAATGATACCAATTAAAAATCGTATCCATGCATCGTATATAAAGGTCACGTTTTTTGACAAATATGTATATTCTGTTGTCAGGTTAATTTTTAGAGTCATATATATGCTAGTATATATATGCTATATATGCTAGTATACTTATGCTAGTTCAGTACTCATAATGTACCTAAACACGCCATAA
Organism: Orchesella cincta; assembly: GCA_001718145.1. NCBI lineage: Eukaryota > Metazoa > Arthropoda > Collembola > Entomobryomorpha > Orchesellidae > Orchesella > Orchesella cincta. The sequence goes on along the minus strand of LJIJ01000227.1, from coordinate 161,696 downwards.
ATAAGTTCCTAGCGCTCTTCTACCAACAAGTTGCATAAGCTGTTGTATATTCTCTACTCCACATGAGTTTGCACAATGTTTAATGTTATTCATATAGTTATTTTTAACGCACGCAGGAAACCAATTAATGAATGTAATACTACAAGCAATATGCTGGTAACAGCCTAGCCTGACGAACCATACACATAACTTTCTACATTCAACATTACGTTTCTTTGCATAAAGAATGTAACAAGAAGACAAAAGCCATGTTGGATTTTCTCTAAAAATAATGCACATGCACTTCCTCCAAAACTTGTATGGGCTGAAAGTGATTTATACTTACTCTAGTTTAAGTAACGTCTCCAAGGATGCTGAAGTAATTTGTGCATGTACTCTCAACAAAAATCCGATTGTGATCCCGTCTTTTGACTGCTTAGAGTGAAAAAATACCCAACTAGAGTTCTCATTTATAGCAGCCCACAGTAAAGAACACGTCTTCAGCTTCATTACTCTAAGTTTTCTTTGTGAAGAACATAACAAAAAAGTTGCTCCATACATCCAGTCGCGAAGTTGGTAAGCCTACAACCTTATGTCAACCGGGGAACAACCTCTCTCTTTTTTCTCCACTCTGCGAAAAATTCCAATAAATTTAGGCAAGCAACCGCAACACTTTTGCAAACACATGTATATGCATAGTTATTTTGAAGAAATGAAGTTGCTTTCCTTTCTTCATAAAATTCAATTTACATTGATTCCTCCTGTACAATGCATATAGTTTTTCCGCAATTTTCTCCATTGTAATTTAAAGATGTACACGTAGCAAAAGATGCTTAAAATTTGTTGCCATATACTCAGCCTTTCCGCTATGCCATAAAACCAGTCATAGCGATTTAGTTGTGAGTAGAATGGTTCAAAACACACGTATGTAGTAATATTATAGAGGCTTAATTTTCTATCAACCAGTTTCAGAAATCAGTTCACTTGGGAAAAATTTGAGATATTTCACATGCCCAAACTAGGTCAATTATGATTTGAAAAGGAACACTAGCTCTAAATAGGGTATCCATTGACTCACATGTAATTCTTAATTTTTTCTCCGAAATATGATGAAACTGTCATCCTTTCACTGTAATATCATCGCATTTCATGAGCACACCAAAAAGTGGAGAACTTTCAATAACTGTAACTGCCGCACAACTTAAATTCACATGACGAAAACGCAATTCACAAAGAGTTTCTGAGAATTTGCTACTCATTTGCATTTTCTGAAGTTTGAACAAGTTGCGCATAAAATGAACGTTATTTACCTGTCATGAACACATACATGTATTCGTTTTGGAAACGAAAAATTAATAATTTTCTTTTCTTTCGACAACGTCGCACGTCGTCTTAGGAAAAGAGGCGGAGGCAGGAGTTATAACGCAAAAACTTTTCAATTTTACTAATAATTTTCTACTTTAGTGCACAAAAGAAACCCCCGCTTTTTCTATTTATTCAGTCAATGAAGACATTAATTTTCAAAGTTTAGCCAACAATAAATGTGATTGCTTTGACTCACTTGAGCTCGTCGTGTATAATGGGTTTTGAGAAATAGAGAGCCAAAGGGAAGTAGTTAACGCAAAATCTGTTTGACAGCTCTCATATCTTGAGTGAGTATGAAAGAAGAAGAAAACGTGCAGTAGAATTAATGAATAATTTGACCACCAATCGCACTCTACACAATCGGCAGGTTTCTTCAAAAGCATGGCCCTAACGTAGATTCAAATCCATTCAATGATCAATGTTAAATGCCATTTGGGCCGTGGTTGTGCAAAAATTGGTTTTAAAAATCAGGTTCAAGTTTAGGAGAGGTACAATTACACGGCCATTGATACTAGTTCGTGCAGAGTTCCCAGCTTTAACGTTTTGTCTGTCTGTAAATACACTTACCATCCGCTACCACTATTTCAATATTTTTAAGATTATTTACGTAGAAAATCATAGCACTTTTTACATGCAAAAATGATACTTACGTACGTTAATGTATGATAATTCGCACATATAATGTAGTTAATTTAAAAGCCAATCTAGTTTTCAGCGTTTAAACAAAGAATACACCATTCCAGATCTGGAATTCCACCCCTTCTCGCGAAGGGGCCTACCCCTCGATTTTCCGGCATAGCCTACTCCATAATTTGAAAATTCGTTTTTATCCAGTGCTTAAATTTTTAAACAGTTTTTTACAAGTCAGCATCGATTTCAAACGCTCTAAGAGCTATTTTACGCAAATTTTCACATTTTTAAAGCAGTTTAGCGCATTTCTACAGCAAATTTTTGCAACTTCAGAGCACATTTTTACAATTTGAGAGCGAATTTTGACAATTTCAGAGCAAATTTTGACAAGTTGGGAGTGCATTTTCACAATTTAAGACAAAATTTCGACAATTTGAGAGCGAATTTTGACAATTTCAGAGCAAATTTTGACAAGTTGGGAGCGCATTTTCACAATTTAAGACAAAATTTCGACAATTTGAAAGCTAATTTTGACAATTTCAGAGCGAATTTCACAATTTGTGAGCGCATTTTCACAGTTTTAGAGCAAAATTTCACATTTTTATAGCGATTTTGTGCATTTCGGGACAATTTTAAAGCAATTACGACGGATTTTGAATATTTTTGGTACTATATTGCTACAATTCCGTAGTTATTGTACAACGCTGCATTTAACATTTTAATTCTTCGGACAGCACATGTGAATCGGAGCTGAACTTATTTAATGAAACAGTTCTCAGAATATTTACACAAATATCTGACAAAATTATACGAAGCGCTTAGGCCTAACCGAGCCTTCGGGCTCGCTTAGGGCCTACCCGTCAATTTTTTGCGTAGAGGATTTCCAGGTCTGCACCATTCTCGTAATGCCCCATTTTCGGACTTTCTCTGAGGATCTTATTCATCTGCTGTTTGAACATGAACAGGAGTTCAGTTAGTACTGTTTTACAGAATTAGAAAAACAAGATTAGATACGTTTCTCGTGATGGGACACCTCTTCGTAGCATATTCAATTTGAAAGTATATTTGCAAAATTTTCAAGAATTTTTCCATGTTTTTAGTGTGCATTGTGTTGTTCGTGTTATGAATCAAAGAGTATCCGGATAAATAAATGGATCTGCTACTGCCTTTTCATATTTGAAATATTCCCAAATAATGAATTATCTAGCTATACTTTAATAGTGTGCACACAAGTATTTATAATCGTCGTCGAAATTTAATGGATAAAATGAATTCATTGCATCAAGAGTAGTAAGAAAATAATGAGCCAAATAAAGCGGAAATAAGACTTTTTAAGTGTTACAAGGTAATGTTGCATAATAATAACAATAACCTTGGTACTCTACTGCCTTCTCTAAATGATTAAAGTTGCATAACAAATGAGGACCTCATACTTCAAACGTGCTTACTCTATGTAATGATCTAGTCGTCACGGCATGTTAAATCTGCTGTGAAAACTGTTACACAAACACATTTCCAATTTAGAAACTAAGTAACATTGAACCAGCCAAGAAATATTCAATCAACTTTTAGCGGTAAGCGAGCACACAAATTGTGGAACAAATTGCTCAAGCTCTCCACAAGACAGTTGATGAAAAGTGATTTGGAAACGTGCAACCATTTCCAACTTCATAAGGTCAAATCAAATTATACGTATGGGTTGTTGAACTTTTCTATGAAACTTGTGGAAAACGACATTTACAATGAGCCTTTGATAGAACACTACTTCTGCATGTAAGTGTGTATAACGATCTCCTTGGTAAAAACTAATGGATGGATGGAATTTTTATGCTCCAGTTAATTGATTTTTAATATTTGTTTACATTTACATTAGTTGGTTCCAATCTTTTCAACAACTACAGAGTCTCTCCATTTCAAGTGTAGTTCACAAAAAGAGTTAGGTTTGAAAAGGAATTCTTACGAATGCCTGTGTTTTGTCATATTTATGTAAACAACATCCAACGCATTCCTTAGACCTAATATGAAATTACTAGACTTCATGTTCATAGAATACAGAATACAACCAGAATTGTGTCAAGATACCGTTTAGATATCAGTTTTCTGTTCTCCATGTCTGTCCAACTGTCTACTTACCGGAATGCTCTCCACTGTTCCATGATATGATGTTTAAATGAATTTCACTTTGTAAAATGGTTGACGAAATGTTCTTAAACTTTTTAGCATTCACTTTCAAATGTTTGCGGCGTGACTTTATGTTGCAATTTCTTTTAAGAAGACGTAATGCAAGAAGTATCACAACTAAGTATTCACAGGTTTATTATAAGTTGCTGGTGTGAGTGAGGTATTTAAAAAAATTGTAAGTGGGTGCTGCACACGTCGACATTAGTCTGGGCTTTACAATTATCGGCATGTGGTCGTACTGCTTTACGTAGCTCCAATAAAATATGTCACTATGTGTGTAGTATAATTACTTTTCCAGTCAAGTTGAATGTTTTTCTGGAATGCCTTTCCAAGCTACTGTGCTTTGTGTGAAAAGTGTCCACAGCGCTATTTGGAGACGTGAGTGAGCAAGTGTGTTCTGCTTTACATGATTGCGAAGATCAAACATTTGTGTAAATGCAATATGCGAAAGTTGTATCTTGCTTCTACTGCGACCGTTTTTTTGTAAAATATTTCTTACATTGATTTTCAACATGCCAATATAATATGAAACATGTGTAGTTCCTTAAGTTGTGCTCCGACAAAAAATTGAACTTTTAACAAAGGAGTGAGCAAATCAATAGAACTTATTAGTCTGAAGTTTAATATTTACGTATAGCGGAGACGGCATTCTGCAGTGGTACTTGTTCCCAGTGCTGACTTGGATCGTACTATTGACCAAAATAGGAATTGCGAGTTGGGGTGTTTGAATCGTATTCAAAACATATTTTCACTTTCACCATTTTTAATGGGAGTTTGTTGTTGACTTTGGAAGTGATACAAATATTTGTATGATTTTCAATGCTAGGCTATGTTCTTTGTATAGATGAAAACCATTTGGGCAAGGGTGTACACTTAGCAAACGCAAAAGCAAGAGTATTAGTAACTTTACACTTTCCTGGTTCGGGATAGACTGATGCTAGCATATTTTTACAAGTACCAGTACGTTAATTCATACCAAATCAAGTGGCCATTCAACATTCACTTGCTACTAATTCTGCTCACAAAACAATAAAACCTCAACAGTAATTCCGTGGAATACAGAACGAGTAAGAAAACGAGTGGGATTAAGGAAATGTACTAGAATACAGTTTCGACCCAAAATTTGTATTCATAAGCAGTTTTTCAGTTCTTTTATCGACGATCATGGAACCGTTTCCTTTTTACCCCACCAATTTTCCATACGCAGTAAATGAATAAACTGTATTTATAAGATATAAAACTGATAGAGTGAACTAACATCGTTCTACTTTTGAAGCAGATTGTGTGCTTTTCAATGATATTTCAATTTTGCTGTGTCAACACACTTAATTTTATGTATTCTATTGCTTCTTTGTTTGCTGTTTTGTTCATGGTTCTTTTCAAATGCCAAACGGAGACTTCCGATTCAAATGCACTTATTAGATTGGTTGTTACTCTGATGATATTTTGGTCTACAAAATAAATATGTAACTTGGACCACGAATTAAAGCCAATGAGTTATTGAGTACCAAAACTGATCACATATCTAGTCGAATCAAGTAGAGCGCAGTTGACTCTCCTCTCATAAAAACAAGCACGTTAAGATTGCTTTACTTCAATTACAAGGATGTTCCAATGTCAACCCGTTGTTTATACACGTGAAGAAATGGTTTGACGATTACGGGGTTATATCGTGTCCAATTCAATAACACTTATTATCGAAATGGATGTCATGCAATTGATTTTGGATTCATGCCATGACAAAAAAAATGTTTGCAAATTTACTTTAATCTGTCATCTGCTCTGGGTTAGCAGTACTAAACTACATACATTCAAACTTATAATAGTTGCTTTGTAAGTTCAAGTGAGAGCGCCGAACCGGTTAAAATGGTAAGTGGTTCCAGAAAGAAAATAGGTTCACTGGGATTGGGTTATAAAAATTTGTCTAGAAAATATTTACCGGTAGCAAATTAAAATGTACATCAGAACGCAGTAAAAGTTATTCCAATAAAACTCAAATTGAAATTGTCACTCAAACACTCCACGCGCAGAGGTCGGTACTATGGAAAGCTTGTAACTACTATGAATATTTCAGCCTTGAATATTTATTTAATTAAGGTAGCGATTCTCATTTCTTGTTTAGACACGTCACAAATTTGCTTAACGCATATACTTGGAATAATTTAACGAGCCAAATGTATCGTGTCAAATAACTTGAAGTGTGCAAAACTCCCAATATAGTCGATGATTTTGAAGGCATCATGATATATTATATGTATTTCAGTAAGCATTTTTGAGCACATAAATACATAAATCAAGAGTCGTCTCCGTAGTCGCTTCACAAATCAAACAAATTATGCAGGTGAGCTCACTGAAACATTAGTCGGTTTTCCATGTGTCCTTAACACCGTCATGGTAAACTAGTATTTCCCTTCTTGTAAATCCAAATGAAACGTGTTGAGAAAGCACATTCAAAGTGAACTGTTCGGCACATAATTTGAAGTTCTATTACACCAAACAGAGATGAAAGAGGGGTGATAGATGGAAAGCACTATGATTTTAATCAATGCTCGCACAACATACTGCTGCACTTCTGGGTTACCAGCCGAGCGGTAATGACTTTGACGGGGAAGCTATTAGCTACAGCTTTGCGAAAATACAGGAAACTCTAACATTTCCATGAAGTATGAAGTAACCTTTAGAAATGTACATATTTATATTTATATCTGTATATATGTATGATACGAGATCTTTGTCACGTTATATGGTTTAGACGGGTGTGGATAAGCCTTATCGTGAAAAACAAGAAGATGAAAGTGAGATGGAGCTTTCAGCAGCCAGAAAAAATTTACAGCCCTCAACTCTTATATTTAAAAGGAGAATGTGAATGTAATGAAGTAGATAGTGGATAGGTTTGTGCCTCCCACTGTATGTATGGTTCCCAATATTTCATGTTGACTTTTTTCTCTTCTCCGTTGTCACAGCTAATTCTTCATTTTGACATGCCTGACATTTTTTATTGAATTCTATCCACAGAAAAATAAGGGAAAAACTAGTGGCCAAAAACAGTAAATAAACTTGACATATTTGACGAAGAAAACGAAAGAGTGAGCACTGGATCTAATCTTGCGTTCACTTTACACCCATGTAAATAGTAATGACTAATGACAAACTATGGCTTTGACAAAAAATGATGCGGATTTTTCCACTATGCCTTGCAATGGGAGAATGTAGATATACAGGCTGTGTCGGCAGTCAACACTAAATTTTTTTGAAGGTGTCTAACCAGAGTTGCTCAGTCAGTATCAATAGAATTAGTTACCCATGACAGGACTTCTATACATACATACCATAAATGGGATTTGGACACTGACGCCGGCGCTTACAATCGCGACTGGCGACAGGGAGCAATGTTGTCGCCATTGATTTCTGTATTGGACGGACGGATAGTCAATACTGTCGATTCGAGAGCAAAAACCATGCCCTGTTGACCTTTATGGTTATATTAGCACTGTGTTGATACATGTGTAATACTTCTTGCCTATTTTGAAAATTGTGATTTATTGCTACAATCAATAAGAAATTCAACGAATGGAAAATTTACCGGTTTTCATGTTTTGGTATTCGTGATTTGAATTATACTGGCGTAACCACCAACTTGTTCATAGGTTAGGTGTATTTGGTAAATACATAACACTATGTTTGCCTGCGTATGAAATTTCCTTAGACAATGTGCTTGACCAATATTTCAATTTAATTTTCTCCTTATTTGACATTACAAGAAGTCTACTTTGAAAGATGTAACAACGAGACCATTAAACGTGGATATAACAATAAGTACTGACAGCTTACAAAAATCCTTTAAGCCCACAGCGTATAACGACTGCCGCAAGTCGCCATCAAAAACTTACTATCGAGGTAGAGTGTCTGTTTTAATTTTCATAGGACAACACTAGTTGGCCAGTTAATTAGTTGATGCATTGTGTTATAGTCACACCGCCACATTCAACATACATCAATAATTGGACGGAAAGATTTCACTTACAAAAACCAATTAAACTAGTATAATGCACGAGAGACTACTCCTTTTGATAGAAGTTCCTTTCACGGGGTGTAAGCTTCATAAGTTGTAAACATACCAAACAAAATTACAATCGTAGTTTTTTAAACAATTGTAGACTATTAAACGAGACTTGTGATCGAAACGGGCTGCTTTAAAATTTACACGAGTGGTGGAATAGATCATCCTCTGGATAGAATTAAATTGCAGTAATACCCACCACCAATTCATACTATCACCGGAAGGAACTTTTGTTGGGCCTGACAATCTCTGCAACACACTTATTACATCGTCACGATAGGGCAAATCCAAATTTCTGAAAACATTTAAAAAATTTGGACGCAGCTGGGGTAATTTGGAATGTAACGATCAAGTGAAAAACGATGATACTGATGAATATATTATTCGAATGTCTATTTAATTTAAATGGAGGTTATCATGTAACATACTCTGTGTAGATAGACGGCTTACTGAATTAAAATCAAGCTAATTTTCGATGAAATCATTGCCGCTTACTAGCAGGTTATTGATGCACGAATATTTTACATTGTCTTCACTTCGTTTAGACATATTCTGGCATCCCGTATGATTGCTGATATGATTGGGATACTAGTATCAATTTTTTTCTGCGATGGCATATGCTTAAGACGTATTAGTGCTTATGGAAACATGGCTGACTTGACGACTTCTTCTAATCATGCAGTTTATTCAATACTGTCCGACCACACATTGGAAAAGTGTAATACAAGTAGGATCTTTGCTTACTACAACCTCATGAAGTTACTCATGGTCTGTATATGAACGTTGTTTTGTCTGTCTGTCTAATTGTGTTGGTGAGAGCTGGTGAAGCTACAATTAATGATTCACATGGCTATCAGATCAGGCTACTACAATCTTGATGCAAATACAAGATTAAGTTTGCCAATAGCAAAACTGTAACCTGATTATAACATGATAATGCGTGCTAACACCTTCTTACACACTAGATGTGCCGGAACTGGAAATTGAAATGTAAATCTACGAAATGGTTTCCCTATTTCTGTACATCTTGCTTGAGAATTCTTTGTCAAATATACACTTTATCCTCTTTCAAAAGCACTTTTAAATTGAAATATTGGTATTCTGATAGTGTAAGTAGGTAGATTCGCACACATTTTTCACAATACCAACGTTGACTTGTCTCTGATATACGCATTTGCAAAGTATGTTTAAACACATACACGGAAGAACATACGATACAGATGAATTTCATAAGAATACTGATAACGCAGAAGATACAATATTGTACGGCAAATTGCGAATTTTTTTAGTTTACTACAGTGCCTTTGCATCACATCATGAAATTCTTTGGTAGCAGTATCACTGCAATAAGTTGAAAGCTATTCATGTGTTTTTACATCTCATGAATCAAATTCTTAGGTCTATATTCATGCACGAATTCAATAATGGCTTAGGTTTATAATAAAATGCACAATACACACTCAAACTAAACTTTTTGGCAAGTAAAAGTCTCAAGACTCTTCTTACTTGACTTATAACATTTGTCAAATACGTGTGTTCGAGTGAGCTCTCCGTAGTAAGGATGCAACCTAAATAAATGAAGGTATCTTTAAGGAACAGCATCACCCTACTTCTGCAGACAAGACAAAACGGTTGAGTCAAAGGGAATTGTGAAAAGGAACAAATAAGGTAACGAGCAAGTAAGACAGCACACAACTTCTGTAATGTAACCAACTTTGTGCGCAACAATAGGGCAAGAAATGTTTGAAACAGAAACGGACGGAGCGGATCAAACTATAGTGGAAGTAGGAAAAGTAGGCCTCAGCAAATAAACTGTTGATGTTACCATAGTATCAACCATGTTTGACTGTCGCAGAACATGCACTACAAAATTACACATATCTTGTTCCAACAACGAATATACTTAAATCATCAACGAACGTTTGTTACTCGCATTTTCACAGGATAGATCTAGGATCTACGTTTCGACATCGTATCAGGTTTTATTTACATATATGTAAGTTGGTTTTTATGTAAGAGATGAGTAGGTCTGCACAGCTCAACGTTTCAAATTGTTTATTCTGTTTACAGCGAAATGCAACCATGAACATACGACATATTCATGCCATCAACTAGTTTTTCTTCTGGCTTTGCAAGTTAATTAAATGACTCGAATCGCGAATTTAATGAAAGTCTTGTGAACTTCATTATTTTCTCAACATCCCATCGTCATCATGTTTGTTAATGACCGTGCAAAGCCAAGGAGAAAGGACAGCCGCAGCCGGTGACATAAATGAAAACAGCGCTAACGGCAGACCAATAACCACTTTCCCTTTTGCCCAGAATGAATTTTCTTCCCCCAAAGAAAGTAAAGTTTGAAACCCTGGTTGGCAGCCGTTAATAAATAATCACAGGACTTTCATTCATTCCAGCCAAGATTGCAACTTTCATGGGGAAACTATGTGTGGCTATGGCTGAATCATTACAACACGCAAACCACAACAGAGTGAAAAGTTGGTGTGTAATAAAAAAATGCAGCGTCTATTTTATTCCCATCGCATGTGTTGTGCTTATGCTTTCCGTTTTAGTCACCTGACAGCAATTTTGCGGGGTACATTTTTATCTTCTTAAAAATACATTATAACATTGTTTATTTGCATAGTCCAAAAACAAATCAGGTTTGGTTAAGGGGGATTAAAATTAGTAAATGTGAAAACTTCATTATTTTACGACTTTTACAGCACCCTCATGATTCTCATTTATATCATTATCATGCTTAATGCTCTGAATTTTCAAACTCACAACGAACTGTGCTAGCCACAGTCCTCAATGTTCTAGCTAATTTTCTGCTGCTCTCCCTATAGATAGATACGGCTTATCGTTGGAAAAGTTTGCAGGGTAATTTTACAGCCCACATGTTTTGTTTCGACACATCCTAAAATAACACCTCTTTATGTATTTGCGACAGTCTTACCAACTTACAGCGTTGGGTTTCTACTTCCCGTTTGCGTGATACCCCATGTTTCATTCAACGACTCGAACTTCGACTCGTTCCAGCTAGAAACGCGACGACTGCTGCTACTTGGTTGAAGTAATCCCGAGAAATGTTTTAAAGGCTACTTTTGCTTCGTGTGTGGAGGAAATTACTCTTTGATAAACATAGTTTCATCTGTTGATTGGGTATCTGACCTAAAATTTGCCTTGGAAGCATATACTGGACTCCCTAAAGCCAGATATAAGTGTGTGGGCACAAGATAGCAGAAACATTTGTCCTCTGCTTTCTATTTTATGAATGTGGCCGTGGCCTTACTTACTTCCACGGCTCATGACAAGCAAATATGTTTCACATAATATCTCATTTTATTAGCGTAATCTACTAGAGACTACAGGGGAAATGCTAACCACCTCCAATTCCATCATACTCAATGGGGAGAGAGGTACAAGGTCTCACTGAGTTGAACTACCTGAGTGTTCTAAATAAAATATTGTATGTGAGCCAGCACATTCCTAATTCACCATTTTGCCACCCATTATTATGAAATGCGTCGACATGGCTAAGCAAATTAACCCAGGGCAGTTAATGCAAACAAACTGGTGCATAATAAATATAATATGGAATGGCTATGCTATACTCTCTTATTTGTACTAGAGAAAAGTTGGAAAGACGGGAAACACATCAACAAGCAACAGGAAAATCTTAGCCATTCGAGACGGGGTAACTTAGTACATCCTTACTTCATTCCTATTGTGAATAAAGCCAGCTTAACATTCAGCTGCAAATATACAGGGGAAATTATGAGCATACAAAAATATATGTACAGAGTTTTAGTGCTTACCTTTCTCACATGTGAACCAATTTGTTACATTGGCGAAGAATACGTTTTCTCACACGACGCTATTACGTTTTAGAGCTTGAACCATAGTATAATACATGTATGTTATTACGCAAGTTTAACAAGCTACTTATCATAAATATTACTTTAAAGTCAAATGATTTCCCACTCTTTATCGTAGAACGTTGACACTGAAAAGTAGGACTGTGGTTGGTGTTGATCTTAGCCAATAATTCATTTACGGCCAATTTCTGTTTCATGGGGCACTGTACATGAGATATTGCAAAGTTGTCAGGTAAGCAATTTAAAAGTTTTCTCAAAAACTGATCATCCTTGGCATATGCAAGTAAATCCTTTCTCAAGTTCCCTAATACATATGCAATTTTTGGAGGCTTTGCAAGAAACTCTAGCTTCTACGAGGCGTATTTCCTGACGGAACCGACAATGAAAGTAAAAGTGTTTTGCCTCCAAGTCGACACTTTATTGATATTAGAATACTTAGCTAGGAGCTTCAATTTGGTGGATTAGTTGCATATGTTCCGCACAATAGTTCAATCTTATATAGTGCTCACCAAGGAGGAAATGTTTACGGTAGAGAGCAATCTACAATTTATCCACAATGTGAAATGATGTGAAAGTCCGAAACAACAATGCAAGTTAGTGTGTTAACATTTACCACAAAAACTTGTTTTTTCCGTGTGTCACAAGGTAAAATGAAAGTCAAACAGGAAATTCGTTTTCTTTTTTCACCCGTTTTTTAATGTAGGAAATCAACTAGACCATTAAAGCCACTGATACTATTTTCACGCAGCTTCTCCTCCTTTCTCCGTCCGTAACGGACACAAAACCGAAAGATGGCTAAACAACTCGTGATGGAATTTCATATGTTCAGAATATTGAAATGAGACTATGATAAATCCGTCTGAATGGGGAACAGCAGAAAAGAGTGCATATGTTGTGACAACCTCTCCGCAACAACTGAGTTGCATTTCGGGGGAACGGGTAGAATATATTCGCTCTCCGCTAAAATTGCACTGAATGAACAACTCACTCAGAACATTGTAACAACAGCACCGGAGCTTTCTCCTCATCATGCTGCATAGGCTCCCGTCACAAGCTGCTAGAAACGGGAATCGGCGGAGAGAAATGTTCCATGATTGGGATTCCCTTCACCCGATACGATACAAGAGCGAAATTTGGTTTACAGCTTATGCAACGCAACGAGAGAAAAGCTCACTCTGGGTGAACGTGTTCAATGTTCCCAACTTCAAGCTTAAGTGCGAATTCCTTTACTTATTAGACCAACAAAAAGAACACGTACGTTGAAGGGGTGTTTAAAGTAGCATGCTAGCGAGGTATTCCAGGTTAAAAAACAATGTAAGATTATGGCCCCAAACTTGTTATCAAACTGAAGGCACGGTTGCTACGATCTAATGATCACACTAAATTTCTTGAATTGGTAATGCAACCATCACGTAATGTTATTCAGCTACATATCTTATCCAATTGAGTCTGTCAAATGGGGCATTGTGAGTGTAAAGTTTATTATTCCAAAACGACACCGTTTATCAATAATTCAGATCGTATCATCACCTCTATCGGCATCAAACGACATTTCCATTCAGAACACATAGAACGACAGTTGAAAATTGTGCTCAAATGCCTTATTCATTACTGCATTCATGTCATAACCGTGACCACAACAAAACAAACGAATATTCGCTTCGGAATGAGAATGTCACTAACTAACAGGACTGGTCTCCTGTATAAGAGGAGAATCAACTGTTCATCACCATCAAAAGCAATACATTGGCTTGTACCATCCATTTTTCGGTTGAAAATTTATAGATCACTGAGTTTAAAAAAAAAAGTAGGTGGTTATTTTAAAGGCCATTTTTGGGATAAGAGAGAGATGTCAACAAATGCGGAAGTGTACATTAATCTAGCGTTGTGGCACGGGAAAATATCTTTGGTTTTCATAGTAAATGCCTTGTTCTAGGCCACTGCACGTCTGCACTTCACGCACACTTTGTGCTAATACTTACCGCGTTCACTATCACATTTTATAACTTTAATCAGTGTCCCTAACACCTCATCATTTGTCGCCTTTGTAGAGTTTAGAAACACACAAGCACATTATTAGCACTTTGGGATCATATTCTATTTTATACTTCCAGCCTACTCAATCAAAGATAGAACGTATTTATCCATGGTCAGAGGCGGTAGCGTGAAATTGAAAACCAGAAAAATGGAATAACTTATTTATGGTATTATTTTTACGCTTGGGAAGCAAAAATAAGTTCCTACTCTAAATGAATCAAAGTTGCTGTATAATGATAACAACCAGTAACAATTCATAGCAAATATTGCTATACAAATTTTGGAGATTCAACACAAACTAGCCTACTAGATTAAGTTATATCGATTTCCAAACATTAGAAACAAATTTACATTTTGCTAAGCAAAGGGGCCAGATAGAAAACAGTTCGGATATTTATATACAGCAGTAGCGAGTTGTTAGCACTAATTTTATGCCCAGCAATAATGAATTTGGCCAACTTTCAAAAAATACAATTCACTCGCATCCTTCTCCTCCCTATTACTTTCAAGTGATCATCTAACAAGACACAAATGCCATTGAAAGCTCTTCACTAATCGTAATCTGTTATGCACAACACAAACTAAAACGAACGTTAGCCACTCAATTTGAGAGCAGCAGGCAGCGCTCTCAAAATGGTTTTATACTCGAAGGTTTGTAATAATGACTTTCCAGTTTTATCTGTGAAAGTGAGTTTATAGATTCCATAACAAGTCAAATATTTATTCAAAGAAAAACCCTGTTGTAGCACAAAGCTTCCTAGTTTTCCCAAGAGGTCACCTTGGTCAAACTGAGATTCCAGCGAACATAAAACAAACATTATTCCAATGTGTGTGAGCATTTTATTATACAACATTGACAACATGCTTATTTTGCCAAGAGTCTTTAAAAACTGGATCCTCCACACTCAAATATGCATATTATCCGTCGATTGTTATTGTTATCTCACTCTTCGCTCAATACTCAAACACAAAGGTTTCAGTTTAAGACATTTACATTATTTTCGTCATAATTTTCTTTTCAAAGAGCACTGTCACAAAGTATGGGTTTTCAGTTCCACTTTAATTACTTTTGTGTGCTTGTGTAGCTAGGCTAACAAGGAAAAGCCTTTTTTGTCTCACAGTTTAAGATCTCCCCTGAGACTCGTTATCATGTTTCATTTCATAGAGATGACCTTACCATCCCGTTTGCATTAGAATTGTAGCTCCTCTGCTAATGCTGTAATGGCCAAAATTGCCAAAATGTTTACGAGTTATGTAGGCATATATTTTTTATTGTTTCCGTGGTTAAGCATCTGTACTTTCAAACAAATGTGTCCATTTTTAAACCTATACCCATAATATACATACAGTTTCAACTTCTTTGTATAGCACACTCATTGCGGAGTATAAAAGTGGCAGTGGCCCATCTCTCAAACATATTTTCAGACAGAATTTGGAAAGGGCGAAACAGAAATTCTCTGCTGTATTTGTCCGATACATAAAGTCAATAAGCCTGATAACTCAGGAATGTAGAAAACTAGCAACTTGATTGATGGTCTTAAATGATATTTGACATTAAAATGATGTATCTTATTTCAACTTTCATTTAAAAAAATTAAACAATTGAGGTCAACAGTTGACCTAATTAACTTCTTTGTTTCGATTGATATAGGACATGCAATACTTCCCGCTTAAAATACTAAAGGTAACATGACCTTTGATCCTGAAGGGCCATCCCGACACATCCAATTCCAGTTTTGACATTAGCTATTGACTGGTTTTTACAGAATTTGTAAACAGTCGATGCGGTAAAAAGTTATGGTGCAGACAATAAGGTTCAGACTTACTAGACAAAACAATGAACTAGCAACAATTCTTGTTCTAGGTCTTTTTGTTACAACTTCGTTTTATACATGAATCTGTTTTGTTATTTAGCTTTTCTCAAGGGCCTGCCGTAAGTTTATAGAAAAATTATGTAACGGTTACATACATACATGCCAACCTAAAAACGTACGTACCTATTTCAAATACGAAAGAAAACTCAAAATTTAATTGTGTATTCAAGTGGACAAAACGAAGCTGGAGTATAAATCAATTGTAATTCATTGTGACTGTCGTGATTTTACTGTCTTGAATCTACTCAATCTATCAACTTTCTACAAAGTGCTTTTAGTTTCCTTCCGGTTATGTCCTGTTTGCTGCTTGATCACGATTTGACCTTGCTTCAACATTTTTTCAATGCTCTTATCTTCAAATCATTCCTCTACTTTATGGCCCTGATGTAGAAGACTTCGTCTTACCTTGTGAGTATATTTTGCTTGGAGTTTTCGTAGTATTTTGCACCTTTTTTGTTTTGATAAAATACTCCAGGCAATATAACGGCAAGTAGTCTTGCTCTCTCGGTTACACCAGCATAATTGAGAGGATTTTGATATAATAGCTAATCATTGTGTGCTTGTGGATTTTCTGAAGAAATCCTATTACTCATGCATGAAGAAAAAATAAACGAACGGCAAATCTTCAAAGTGACGGGATAGTTGTACTTAGCTACACGACACTAAAACGTTTCCGGCGTAATTTTGTTGCATTGCCGCATTACTAATTTGCACTATAAATACCGTCAGTGAGGGATAAACTTGGATGGAGGATAGGGTTTTTGCTAAGCATACGCTTGACTTGGTGATATATCGGTCTATAGTGTGGATTGTAGTTGTAGCCTCAGAAATACTCCCAGCCCAGCATAAATTGATCATGTTGGTTTTGGGTTGATGTTGATAACGGATGAAAACTGGATGAACATCTATGATCTCCACCGATTTTGTGAATCAGTGATCACTGGGACGCAGCTTATCAAGCATATCGTCTGGAAAATTGCAAGCCAAGCTTATTACTTCATAGCTCACGTCACGGAGATATCAGCTCCTTTTCCATAGAAATGTAAAACATTCACCTGAGGCGCTCCTTAACATAGAAATAGAATCTACCTAATGAAACAAGTTTTGAAGAGCTCCGTGATCCAATTCTTGCGTCATAGATTTGAACTAAAATATTGAACGTTTCTTTTCACGTTGCTGCTTTTTTACCTATTCTGCAACATATTTAAGCATAATTTCATCAACTATGCAAACTTGCATGATATTACGTTACATGAGAAAGGTAACTCTGTTCATGGTGGAATTTTGAGGGAAGTCAACTAGATATGAACTTGACATTCGCCCGGGCTTAAGATATGGCAATGATATGGACTTTGTTGATTCTGTTGCCTTTTGCCATTTTTCAAGAGTAACATGTCAGACTCTTATATTCCTAGAACTGCAAGCGAAAGAGTGTAACCTATGATATGTTCAGGTTGTAAACATGCAGTTTTACACGGTTTAAACATGTCATGTCATATGATGGCATCATTATAACAATGTTTTGTTTTAATAGCCATCATTAAGTTTTAGTCACTAGTTCCAAACAAGAAAAATTAAGAGATGAATTTGTACGTAACTTAAATTTACTTCGCTTTCATAACCAATCGTTCCTAGAACTCGTTCCCTCGAGAAAACCACAGTTGTACTCTGTAAATACTCACAGTCACAGATGCATAAACGCACGCTAAAAATTTAGTACATCACACGGTTTTAGCATAATGCCGACTTTGGGGGAGCAGAAGGATTAAACTTGTTGCCGAGTTTTTACGCTTTACCACATAATGTCTGCAGTTGCATAATCTGCATGTACCTTCTGAAACTGAAACCCAGGCCAAGAACATGAAAAAGAAAATTACTCACTCTTTACGATGGTTTGGTGAGATGGTTATATATGGAAAGAGTGAGAAGGCAAAGTACGTACTCGGTAATTGCTTCCGTAATACGATCATTAATTTTCATACACGCATCCCATTGTACAGAAATGCATAGTAACTCACTGCAGAGATAAGTTCATTTTGCACTAGTTGGCAAAAACCGCATGCAGGGAACAACTTGCAAATTGAAAGGATTTCCAACGCACCCTAAGTAACAAGAGTATTATGAAGCCCCATCCCATCCAAGTACGTCAGTGAGTCAGAATCTACCGAACTGGAGTATATGGATAAGTAGAGAGCATCGTTGTGGTTTATGGTACATGCATGCATATTTAAATCTGGCATAAAGGTATCTCCGTTGTCTCGCAAATACATGACACAAGGGCGATGATTTAGCCTCTGTCGCACGTCTCACCTTACACATACCGGCGACTTTCATAGAACTTTATTTAGCAAAACGCCATATGACCAAGGTAGAGAGATCATCTCAAAATTTAAGTTGGTCTAGGAGTTAGATTGAGTTTGGAAGGACTTATTCGCAATTTCATCATTCTGCCATCAAAAGCATTCCATAGAAACAAATGCTCCTGGATCAAGTCTTCCCTCAAGGCTTACGCTTTGATCGTCATCCGATCTCTTGATTTCTTGAAACTGCTTGCAAAACATATGCTTCTATTGCGGGATGCTAATTTATCGTAAATTAATTAAATCCATCCCTGTGCCTTCCATGAATCCTCGATCGGTGTAAATACACTGGGACATTCAATTTGCCTGAAAAGGGAAATGAGTACAGTTCTATGAGTTCAAAGTCAATTAGTATATAATGATGCAAGATGCGAAATTCGAAGAAATAGACGCAATCAAAGTATAACTAGATCATGAGCGGTATACAAAATATTTGCATATTTAAAACACAAAAAATGTTTTGTAGATATTAATCGGCCATAGTTTGCTTCAAAATTCCAAGGTTAAAGTTATAAGTTTAAACTATAGACTAAATATTACTGTAATGCGTTGTCTTCAATCGATAAACTATAAACGATAAAAAAGGTTGAAGTTTAGATTGTACCGTGTGCATTTTAGGTGACACAATCACCGTGCTGGATCTGTGCTGAAAAGCAAGAGACCGGGAGGATTCTTATCTTGAACCATACACGTTGCAATATCATTTATGTCATAAACACAAAGCTTAAAGCATCTCCTTGATTCTATACTTATTTTATTAAGCCCATCACAAGATCAGATGCATTCAGCGTATACCCCAACCATTCAGTTCTCGAATTCGTACCCTTTCGTTGCAAGGACTTCTAAAAACAAGTGTTCAAATTATTTTACTTTTATGGAGAGTTTTAATGCCTTTTTGGACCTATAACACTTTTATTACACTATGATAATGACTGATATTTTTGTCCTTCACATTTGGTTTCATCCTCATAATATGCTTTGACTCATAACTTGATGAAACCGTGAGAATAGCATCCAACCCTATTTCGCATGCCTGCCCTACTTTTGGTATGCTTGGATAAATCGATTCGCCGAATTTCCATTAAATTAATTGAGGATTAGTTAAAGATGCCTTAGTGGTTACATTAACGTTTTCATGAGATGCTGATGAGAAGCTTTCCAATAACTCATAAAGTCGAAATGCATATCAGTCTACAACGACATGGAATGATAAGTATGAGCATATAATGTTCAACCAAATGCGCGAATATTAATATGTATCACTACTTTCAACGTTGAAAAGACAGTGGTGCCAAAGTCGCTGTAAAGCCGAATGCTGGTATCCTAGAGTAATAAGACAATTACGCAAGTTGGTTAAATAATTTCGGGTACATATTTGTTTAAAATTCAATTTTTAAGAAACAAACTTTTAACATAAGCACGTCGGGAATGCATAAAACATGCCATTTCACAGAAGTAACTTTTTACAAATGACTACCGAGTGAAAATATGACATTTTTGAGACAGATCAAACCATAAAACTGAATTTCTTATCATCCTCAAAAAAATGAAATAAGTACTTAAAGTCTAATGGTCTATTTTCCACTGTCCCAACGTAAATAATTATTATTACTTTAAGAAAACGACTGCGGATTAGTCCTGAGCACATCAAACATGATATGAGGATGCTGAGGATTTATTTGTTCACTGGTAAATTTATGGAGCCAACGGAGACAATCTAGATCTTTTCATTGCCCCATCTTTGTGATCTGCAACTTCTTAAATGCGATAACTTAAATGTAACTTCCCTTCACACTGGAGGATGTATTCCACTGAGTCTAAAGCTCCAGCAAAAATACGTATGAGCCTGCTCTATAAACCATCTTATATAAAGAGGAGCTAGTATAGTCCCACAATGACGAAATCATAAAAATGCATGTGCAGATGTCCTATTATTCCTAATCAACAGATTTCATATACTATGCACATGTACAAAAGTTGACACTTTTAATATACACAGAATCATCGTTAGCACTCATTACAAGGCCATATCAGCATAGGTACTTTGTCAAATTGTCTGTACATGAATAATTGTAAATTTTATACGCATACTTGCAGAAGGCAACCGCTGAGTTGACTATGCAAAATACAGATTGTGAGCTGAGTATAACTAGTCTAAAAGAATTGGTTTGGGAACTAAACGGGAACGCATTTTGATGACAGTGAGGTTAAATATAGAGTAGCGCCATTTATTTATCTATGTTTCAACCATGCGACTATTTCGTACAGGGCAGTGTCATCTCCGATCCGTTATTATTACCGTTTTATTGTTTGGTTTTTTAAAAATTGATAATATGAAATAATTTTGCCTAAGATTTGATATAATATAAGTCCTATAAAAATCTCGTATCTCTCATTTTTAGGATCAATACAACTTTGATTGATTTCGCGAAATAACACTATTGCTGTCATCCAGGTGATTCGGAGATTCCGCTTCCGATTCGCGCTTGGTAATAAAAAATTTGAAGAACTCATACACCGACCAACAAATCGCAGTAGATGGCATTTGGTATAGCACACGGGCAGACATTCCCTGCAATAACAATTAAAGATAAAAATTAGCAAATTTCCCCCCATCTGGCAATGTTACTACATGAAAAGAGATTGTTCAGTTTTGCATTTGCATACCTGGAAGTATCCACGAAAACCTCCAATTTGATACACCGTCCGGATTGCATACATCATCCCAGTGATTTGTGGTTTTCCAAGTGTCTTCAGCGTTGTGGTTTCTTGCGTATTCAATAGCGTTTTGCACACATCCAAAGGAGTCGTTACTGCGGATGCAAGCGCACCTGCCATAGCACCAGATACCATGTGCGCCTTTGGATTGTACGTCTTTTCCTGTAAATAAAAGAAAAGTGATGTTGAAGCTGAAATTAAATGCTGGTTCCGCTTCTTTTCACAGAAGTTCATGACTCATGGTTTTCGCTGATAGACATTGTGGTGCGTAATATGCTTGTAACATCAAATTTAGCTTACTTTGTTGGTGATGTTTTGCATGGACTCATAGACAACAAAGTGTAAACTTTGGAACGGGATGTTCATACTGAGCTGCGTTGTATATGACCTATAGAATGCAATGGCACCTTCTGCTCGATACGTCTTTCTAATGCAGTCCCAGCATGACTTGTAAGGACTCGCATACATTTGCATTCGCTGCTTGACGACATCGGCAGGAGTCATAACTCCGTCATGGAAGACAGTAGCAAGGCAGCCCGCAAACCCATAAACGAAATGGTTGTAACTTGCAGGGACTTTACCAACCATTACGTGCTTCACATGCTCGTAACTGGCAAAGTACAAAGCGTGAGCAGGGCCAGCTCCGATGATCACAGCACTCATACCACGAACAGGTCGGAAAACTCCTTCGCTCCGAACCATGTGAGTCAACGTGTTCATGACAGTACGGTACTCCACCCCTGGAGTAGGTATTAGACTTTGCATTCTCGTCTGTGAAAATTCATAAAAATTTATTATCATATTAAGTACATTAAGAAAGTTCCACTGCGCATATCCAACTACAAACTTGTAAAACCAACGTGTTGCTCGCATTCGGAGTGCAAACAATGCACATACAATACAGGTCAGGAATGAATTAATTCAAGCATGAGACATATATAAAACTCCAATTTAACATGACAGGGGCATACATGTTAATATTTTTAATGGCCCCCCAAACTGGGCTACTCGTGTTACTCTTTTGATGTCAGTATATTGCTTAGCAACCGGTGCCTCGCAGTTTCCTCTCCGTCGAACTTTTAATAAACTAAGAGGAAGAAGATTCCTAGAATCTTTAACAATCACAACTCTCAAAAGCCAATCAAAAAAGAACACCTATTTTCACACATCTACGATCATGCATTGATATTAATATAGCATCGGAAGACAATACCACTTTATGCATAATGACAATGTGCAACTGCGCTACATTGTAACTCATAATGTTACTGACTGCCTAATCCTTTTAATATATTAAAAAAGTCACGCCACGAAACCGTTATGGGTATCGAAGCTGCCACGTTGACATTTTTCAATCCGCCATATTGAATTAGTTGTCTTGCTGGATGTTTCAATGCCAAATGTTGAAGTCTAAGTTTGCGTTGAAGTCAAGCGTGGTTACTGCCTATAGGCTCATGCTAGTATGGAGGAAACGCGTTTGTATTTAGATTGGCAGCTCGCACCTCAATTTTCGCGTGACTGTCGCACAAAATGAGTGTCACACATCATGAGTACTTTCATTCAGGGTTTCAGTCATTCATTAAAACAAAACAATGCTACTGATAACCATCAACTACCGAGATAACGCCGACTTAAACGGCACAATCAAAACAAAATATCTCATCCTCCTCTCAACCACATCTTTGAGTGACAATGCTAAACAAAAATTCTATTTGGTCAAAACTTATGCTGAAAGCTCTATAATGCGCTAAAATGCTTAAATCGTTGCTTCCTTTTCTCTTTAATTCTACATCTACACATCTGAATAGCTTAAAATCCCTTACCTTCACTGAATCCAGCGGGTACATGACGCAATGCTCCATAATCCCAGCGATTGCTCCAGCAGTCATGTGAGTAGTAATACTGCTGGAAGGCAGGGTTTCATACTCATCATAATCTGGGTCACCCGGCTTCCGCAGCATCTTGGTATAGGTGTCTAGATCAATTTTGAGGCTGAATTTGTCCTACAGGTTCCAAATTTCCACACACACTAATCCACAAACTGAGGTTTGTCTGTACAGTTCCGATTAAAACACAAAATGGAAACTAAAACAAACGATTTCAGCAAACTAAAAGTTTCAAATCCCCACAACAGGTAAGAAAGTTTGAGTCCAATTGATAAAACACGGTGAAACACGTCGAGAGCACTAGTCTTCCTCTTTTACCTGGCTGCAATTGCAATTACGAATAGATTAAACGAGTGATAGTTTTTTTGTAGGTGACAAGAGGCAGCAGGCAGAATATCAAGGACACTAGAGATTAGAAACAAAATAGTGTGTAACGTAACTATAAAGAGCTTCGTCTTTGAATGATGTGTGAGGTGATGCGATGATATTGACGATGATTATTATTTCAATTGTGCTTTGATCAAAATTGGAGGAGACAAGAGCCAAGATGACTGACTAACTGACTGCTAACTGGCAGACTGACTGATGAATGGAAACTCAGTGAGTACAGTATTATATTAATACCATTAGCAGCACACATTTTACAACTGCAACTGGATAAAACAGAGAATTATTGTGGTGGTAGCGGAGTTAGAGTCAGCAGCATTACTTAAACACGGCTGGCTGGCAATGGATAAAAAGTAGTGTGCTCGCTCTCCCTTTACTCTACTGCATCTCACTCCACATGCTTACCTATCACAAGAACCACGCTGCTCTGCCCTTATCAAGCTAGCGTAGTGTTACGTAAACATTTAATATATAAAATGCATTAAACATGTAACCTTACTTTACATCCGTCGAAGTGTACATGATCCAATTTATATGAAACCTCAAATACTTCTTGAACGAACTACATATAATGAATAATGCTTCCATAAATTATTTCTATACTAATAATAATATAACTTTTAAGAACGCATGTAACAATAAATTATGTGGTGTTTACAGTCTCCAGAATATCAACAAACTAAAATAATTTATAGCTATAGTGTGTATTGATTTAAATTCACATTAATGACAAGATGCGATATGTATTGCGAACTGAAATTACTATTCTGCAGGTTTAAATATTGCATACATTATGATGTATAATGTGAAAAAATATTAAAATAAATTTTCGCCCTCCCCGTTAAAATAAACTACTTTATGTGCGAGTCTACGTACCTGTTAAAACTAAAAGTCTCTTAAACTGTGAATAAATTTACGAATATTGTAACATTGGAAGTTTTTAATAATTTTTAAACATTAGTTGCACTAAACATTTTTAAATTGTACAGCTTACAACGGAAGTTAAAGAAAAGTACCAGAAAAGCAATGAAAAATTACGCAGGTTGCCGATGTTGCCACTACGGACGCTCTTGTCAGCAATACATAAACGATATATGAGCAGACAGGCCGACAGCCAGATATCTTTATACGGTTTTTACCATTATCACTACGGTATTACTACCGATTCACGATGAAAACTTTGCACGTTGTTGTACCAGACGATACATTCAGCTCCTTTTATTGCCCTATACCCCAATCGCACCATAAGTGCGTACGTGTGTTCTGGGGCTTCAGCTTCAGTGAGTCACAGCAAAATGAACCAACACTTCAGTTATAGTTAATGTTATGATGCGCTCTTGTATGTAAATGACATGGGACACCACATGTAACAACAGCTATCCATTTGTCACTTATGGCTTGGTTAGCACCTAAATACTTTTCAAGCTTACATTTCTTCGCTTCACATTAACTTACAAAATCATTTAAAGTCCGTCCAGAAGAAATGATTTAATATTTGCAACCTTAAAATCTCCAAATATTGACCAAATTGAAGTATTTCGGATGAAATTTCAGAAGTAGAGAATGATACCAGACTGTTTTCTATTCATTCATGTTTCTTGCCTCGTCTCTACTTCGTTCTTCTGCTCGCTTCATAGTTTTTCTGTTTGAATATACCTTTATAACAGCGAACCGATCAGAGCCGAAGAGTGCGTACTCCGTCCGTCTTTCGTCCACGTTGTGTTGTGTAACGTAACGTGTAAGACTTTCTACAATACGAAAAGAATTGCAAACGGTGATAGTGACGTACGGCACGCCTAATCATATGATGGTATGGTTATGGTTTTTGTAGTCTTAAGCCCTACTCCTTCTAGAGTGAATCAATAAGTTCTGTTTTATAAGTATATACAGACAGAACTATGATCAAGAAAGCAATCGGATGAAGGACGAAGTTTACAACAAGAAAAATGTTTATTTAATGAATAGCTGCAATAGTGAAGATGGATGATATGACATAATTTTAATTTATGCTATGGACATTTTTCAACTTTTTGCTTAATATCTTCTTATTTTGCCATTCGCATAAACCAAACCAGCTGCTTGCAAATTATTGCAAATTTTTAGCAGAGTGCCCCATAAAGACTTATATACCAGGCCTGTTCCGTTATACATTGCTCACACGGTCATGTAGCTTACATATTGCTTTAACGTGAACGAAAACCCATCGAACGGCGGAAAGTAAGAACGGTTGGAGTAGATAATATTATATTCCATATTCACAGCAACATACAACGTGAAAATGCAAATGAAAGCACAAAAGATGATTCAATACTTGTGTCCCCTCCTGTTCCATGCATCTGTACACGTTTAAGGAAATGTCCAAGGACGAACAGCGTACTCTTATGTCCCCTCCGCTCAAAAATGCACGTTGGCAAGGATTGGAAAAGACGCTTGTGCAACAAACCTTAAGTTCATATTATACAACGCATGGATTGATTACGATGAAAGTTTTTAGCAAGCGAACTAAGAATTGAAATTTTCCATTAATTCGTGTGTTATTATTTCCAACAATTAATTCTGAAAAATCATGACTTGATGATGAAACGATCTAGCTGCTATGCTTGCAAATTTCCATCGCAAGCATAGATGATAAAGGTGTGAATTCAAAGTATGATGTTTTGCAAGTTTATTAAGTTCGAGTTTCAGATGTAACTCAACAGCGTATCTAAAATAGCATCATTCATGTACTCCACTTTCAACTCATTAAATTTACAATAAATAACGAATTTAAGTACGAATGCAAAGCACTCATTGCTTTTCTGTACCAAATGCTGAGACTGTGTATAAAATACGCGTAAGTGCGTATCTTACGTTACCCAGTCCAATATGCAGAAGCAATACATACCTCTAAAACCACTCTTAGTTTCTGGTGCTAGAGGGGAAAGAGTTTCTCAGCTGTACACCCATCCTACCAATACAATTTTCATGATCTGCTATGCGTTTGTTTTGGTTAGGAACTGTCCGGCATTCAATAGAGACTGTGGCTGCAAGTCACTTTTCTCTTTAAATTCAAAATAGTTTATAATATTTACACCTTCTATAATATCATAAATCAATTTGCAGTAAAGTCTACACGAATATTTACCAAGGAATCAAACGCATAGTTTCAAATACTTATATTAACTAACTAACTCCGTTTGTGGGGCACTGAGATGGTAGAAACTTGTTAGCTTACATAAAAACACAGAATTAAAGGTAAGAACATGATCTAAGAACACTACGCATGAATTCACACTCCCACACATTTAAAACAGTTCCTCTACACTACAGCCTTTGTTCGGACTTTTTTGAGCTCGTTTACTTAAAAGAATTGAGTACTTACATCAGCAGCTTTCAATGAGAGAAAGCATTGTGTAATTCAGCCACCTGCTCATACTCATCTTATGTACTCTTCGGATTGTTGCGATTGCGGATTCGCTGTGATAAGTATTGAATTTAATTTTCAGGCACGTTGGTGATAGTTGGCTTGTAAGGAAAACCAGTGATCTCAACAAATTCAACACGTTTTATATATGAGGGTTTCTGCTGACATTGACTTGCTTCAACTGATGTGATGTCGCACTATTCTAGTAAGTACAGCAGTAGTAGTTATTACTCCCGTTCAAGGGATTCGGAACGCGGCCGTGACAGGGACAATGATCGTGGAAGGGATTGGCGTAGGGAAAGGATAGAAGCAGAGAAAGACAACGAAGCCCCTCTAGGGAGTCCCGCTTTACAGATTACAGGGATCGAGAGAGGCGACAACAGGTGGGTTTTTGCAAGATAGCATTTATAGCTAGCAAAGTTTCTGAAACGAGTTTAACACGAATTTTTAAATGTAGGACAAATATCATTCTCAGGATGACCATGGCTCTCGATCATACACAAGAGTGAGTCGCTTCGGAAGCAGATTTAGTGGAAGGGGATATGCAGATCAGCCACCGAGTTATCCTGAACCAACTTTAATTCGAGAAAAGGATTTGCTAAAAAATGCAAACCAGTTTGATGGGTCAGTTCACGGCTACGGTGACAATCACTATGGGTCATATCATTACGATTCTCAAACGCACTATTCCGAACTTCATCGTTCTGCACGTGCAAGTGAACAGAAATCTCAGGAAAGGGACCCCAAAAATGATCCACTATTCAAATCAGCAATAGATGGTTGTATTACCACTATGAAAACAAGGGGTGACTATGATCAAGTACGACGGGAGTGTTTATCTGATATTGATACTAAGGTAATTTACTTTTTAATTAAATTATGAAAGCTTCTCCAAAATGCATGAAATAAATGAAGTTGTGATTGCTGAGCTAAATCAATAATTGTATTCTTACCACAGGCTGCTTTCATTAATCTCCATGCAAGAATAAAAAACACTGTGGATAAATACCTAAACCTTCAGGTTTTCAAAAAGGATCTGGATAAAGTTAAAACGAGAGAAGGAATGCGAAAGAAAATCTTGGAGTAAGTGTTTTTATTACAAAATATTTGGTATTGTAATATAACATTGAAGCAGTCAGAGAAATGATATGTCGTTGTTTCATGTGTGGATAATGGGTTCAGTATCCGCATTTTAAAAAATTAGATAGGAAATATGTGAATTAATGAAATACTGCTTATGGTTTCAGAACACCTTATTTCGAAAAAGGAATCGAGAGTCTAGTCAATCAAATATTGACCCCCAAAATAAATTCCATTATACGTCCAAAGATTGAAGATGAAGTTTACAAGCTTTTGAACATTGACAAAGCAAGCGCCGAAGCTAATGCAGGACCAATGGACGAGTCTCCGGAAGAGTCAACAGAGAATGTGATAACCGAAGTAAATGACGCAACCGCTGAATTTCAAGCTGGGGAGTTCAATCCAGTGCTCTCCAAAGATATTTCATATAATGACATGCTACAATCTACAACTCCTCCACCACCAAAGCATCGCTATACTAACTCGCTATCATCAATGCATCATCAGTCAGCCGCAGAGGACTCAACCATGTCGGAAGACATTTCATCTCAAAATGAGCAAGATATGGATGTAGACTGCAGCAATGGATCACCGTCTATAATTTTAAACAAAAGGTCACCTGACTCTAGCGACGACACGAATAGAAAAGGGAAAGAAAACGATAGACTACAAGGTAATAAGACACGTGTAAAAATTTCACGTTTCTCCCAACCCACAACACTTTCACTTTCATCAATGTCTGCCACCTGCTTAAATACGCGTGTGCCGCACCTGTCCACCAGTCCTCCTCCGCCACCACCACCACCACCTCCTCCAATTAGTGCTGCTCCAACATTAGCAACAAACGTGCTTCATCCTTGCTCCTTACCAAACATGAGCATTCCTCCACCTTACATGACTCAGACTGTTGCTGCATATGCCCATCCTCACTACGCTAGATTAGGCGTGATGCCAACTGCAGCCACCCTCATGGACCCAGGATTGGCATTGCCACCATTACCCCCTAATCCTAGTATTCACGCCCCACCACTACCACCACTTCCTCCTGTTCCGAACGAAGCTCCACCTCCTCCTCCATCACCCCCAAAACCGCAGACTCCTCCGCCACTGCCTTCATATGATGACGGAGGAGTCATATCATCTTGGAATGCTGGTTCTCAATCTATCAGCAGTGGGTATAATCATCCTCATTCTGAAAAATGTCTCTCCTCGCAAGACAATGACGATGAACCACTCCCACCTGGTGAAGAACCTGACTCCTACTATGCTGAGAGGAGGCAAAATATGTTCACTCCTCGCAAAATGCCTGAGACTGTGACCCTTCCAACAACAAGTCCCAAGCGCTGTATCACAACTACAAGTCCCAAACAATGCAGCAGCACAACAACAATGGGAGTCAAGGCTGGTGTAGACGACGAAGATGAACTTGATGAGGTGGAAGAGGAAGAGGAGGAAGTTGAGGAAGATTCAGAAGAAGAGTCCCCGATGTTTGAAAAAATTGGCGAAGTTTCTCCACCTCGAGTTCTTGAACCTACCTCCGAACTGGTGCAAGAACTCAGTAAGGAACTGTTTAAAGAAAAGGGTGGCGATAGTACCAACGATGAAACAAAAAATGAAGAGTCAACTGAAGCAAAAGTTGAAAGTATTTATAGACGATTTTGTGAAACAGAATGTAAATTTCTTGAGTCCACACCAATGCACGACTATAAGGTATCGTATTACAAACGTTTACCGGATTCTTGATCCTGATGGTCACCTTATCACCGACGTGCCCGCGTTAGATCTAGGCATCGTCGGCGATACCACTAATCAAAATGCTATTGTGGCCTTAAAAGGTGGAAAGTCTGAAACAAAAATATCTTCGTTTCTTAATTTTACTTAAAAATTGATCGAAAGAAAAGGGGACAAATTTTTACTGAAAAGCTGACATTAGAATTTATTTTTAAACAAATCTATGTTAGATGTTGTAGAAGTTATAGCTGACGGTTATGAAAATATATAACTATAGATGTTGATAAGTCAAACCATATATGTACTGAATATTTAAAGAATAACGCAAGTTTATAATAGTAAAACTGTTTTATAATGTAGTACATTTTAAAATGATTAGTTCTTTGTTAAGAACATTTAAAATGACCAACTGTAGATATTAAATAATTAGTATATTTAGAAATTTAACCATTCAGAGGCTAAATATGTCACTCTCAAATATAATTTATTAAACTTTAGTAGTACTTTGTTATGTCATAAATAGCAAAGCATGCGTCTGGTGAAAATAGACAGTAGTTAATAGCTATGTTATAACTGTTGTTGTTATGATGACTAAATTTATTCAGCTGCTAAGCTCGCAACTTCTTACCTATTGTATTCAGTTTATCGCCGTAAGTCTTACAGACTTTTGTTTTTTTGTTGTTTTTTATCAGGATTTTATATATGTATGACTCATAAATCAGTCTTAGCTGTTGGATCATCCCTATTATCGTGGCCATTGGTAATTTGCTTGTTGTTGATGGCTGTTTTGCTCTAAATTATTGTTCCATTCAGACAACTTTAAAAAATATACATTACCAAACTATTGTTTGATTCTAAAAAATCTAATTTTTATATTGTTACATTTGTGATAATTTGTTTATCGAAAACTATATTCTACAAGATACTATGAATGTTTTATTTAATAAAACTGTGTCGCAAAAGGTTTCATTGAACGTATGGCTAATTTTTTTTTGTTGCATCAGCACTAACAATTTGGCTTCCTCCGCGAGTTATGGCAGCTTGACTTACACTCGACAGATACAGAGTTAGGTGATGCATATGCGGCTTGCTTCTATTACCTACGCTGTAAAGAGATGGGTGGAATAAATGAATGTTCTTTTATAATTTTATATTTAAATGCTGCTTACAATCTACTATAGTAATCGAGTCAACAAATTCGAAAAAATGTGTAATCGGAGAAGGTGAAAGCTATGCGGTATCTCTATATGAGTTCATTTCCAGTATCCAGTTGATCGTATTCAGCACGGATGCAAGCTAGCTAACGAAACAACGAGTAATGTATCGGTGCTACTCAAAACTACCAACTGAAGTAAGCTACTTTTTCCAGACTAGCATTACCTAAGACAATAGATGTATGAAGAATGGAAGCTAAGAATTTAGTATATAGCTCATTTATTTGCTTGCGCACAAAATGGTTATTAAAGACACAAATATAAAAAAAATTTAACCAATGTTAAGTTAGCCTAGAATTGAAATGAATTTGAAATACATCAAAGAAGATTCTTGTAATTTTGCATTCTTTAAAGAAGCATAATGTTGCACGATTACACATGTCAAGATTTTACTGGGCCTATTTTTTAGTCCCATACAACCTTTCCCTGGCGTAACCCATAATATTTTTTCGAATCATCATGTGGCATGGGCTGGCCAACGACAAAATAAGAGAAATCAAAAGAAGAATTTGGACCTAGAGGAACAAAATTTGGTTAATTTTCTTGTTCCAATTAGAATCCAAATAATAAGCATTAGAATGTTGTAGAGCTTACAAATCTAAAGGCATCATTTGAAGACGACATCCATTTCATGACCGGATGTTGAACAAAGCATAAAACTGAGATAATGGTTGTAAATACACCATTCAGAATGTTAAAGTGTTCTGATGGAAACCTAAAAGTTCAGTTTAATAGTATTATGAATATTGCCAAGAACATATATGCTTTGAAATGAGCCAGCTATTTAACGTAAACTATTGCAAACAAGTTACCGTAATCGTATATATGAAGTACAACTTCCAATAACCGTTGGACGAGCAAGGGCGATTAGGATCAGTGATGCATAAATGGCAACTTCATTCACAAAAATTTTGCACGTCATTGTAAGAGCTAGTAAAACGGTTGCTCCAGCCATAGCAAACGTCGGGGCCTGCATTTTGTATGCCAAGCGCATAACGGGATCCGAAACTGAAAGATACAACCCAGGTAACTGGTTGGTAACCAATCTTTTTAGGCATCCAAAGTATTATTAGTTATCATTTGTTAAGCTAGTCACTGTTTTCTGCTCGTCGTATCATCCTGTCCGTTAGAACCCCAGTGTAGGGAATAAAAATGGGAGCAATCAGAGAGCAAACTCCAGACATTTTAATGTAAAATGACGCTATGGTATCCAAATGTTAAAATTGCAATTAAATTTATTCCCAGTATTTGCAATGATTGGTTAAAACAATGCTTAGTAAAAATCTTACCGTCTTCTGGTTTGTTGGAAACTTTTGATACCCAAATGTTAAATGTTGATGAGAAAAACAACACTAGGAATAAGTTAATGAAGTGCCAGTAGATATGTAGCAGTCCAGACACACAAATAATGGATTTCCAGAAAGGTTGTTTTTCTTCTACATCTAGTTTGGATGACATGGAAAATTACAGGGTAACAATAAGTGTAGTTTTTTATGCATTTAATTTTATTTGCAGAAATGCAGACTTACAAGCGTTGGTGGAATTGTGTTCCACATCATCTTGTATATCCTCATGGCTTTTGTTTAAAAAATTATTATTTTCTTGATTTTCATCTCCCTCTTCTTGATTCTGACTGGGGTGTTCATTTTTCAAAGACTCATCTCCATGAGAGCTTGATGATATGAATAAAGTTGGAATGAAAGTTATAACACAGCCTCCAGCACTTAAAAAGCACATTAGATCCATTCGAACATGCCACTCGTAAAGTATCTACAATAAAGTAAAAGTCAATTATCACGCAATCAGAATTCAAATACGCTGTCATCTTGTTGCAAAAACTTACCTGTAGTCCAAGAAAGAATGTTGTTGAAACTGCATATGCTGAACTATAAGCAGTGAGGATCGTTGCTCTATATTCCGGCCATAAATCAGCGAAAAGAAACCCACTAAAACGCAATTGGTTTGTTCCGAGGGCAATTAAAATTAGACCGGGCCACAATAGATATGAAGCGTCTAGTAGTTACATTAAACATTTCTTAGAATAAGTAAATGTACCTGAAACTGGTTAAATTTAATGTGAAAGTACATACCTGGAGTGATATTTGCCAGACATAAGAAACCGAGACACGAAAATGTGCTGAAATATAAAACAGAATTTTAGCACTTTTACTGTTAGATTTAGTTAAGCTGCATTGTAACACAACAAACCTTCCAACAGCCCTTGTTGTGCGGATTCCTAGAAAGTCCAATGAAATACCAATGAATACCGCGGTGATTCCGTATGAAACTGCAGCAAAAGTGTAGACCAACGTCATGTGTATTCTTTGTTCATCGCAACCAAAGGTAGTCTGTATGGTTAGAAATAGGAGAGCTACTTTTATAAAATTTCGAAATTTGAAACCGTACTCGTGTATTCATAAATAAACGAAAACCATTTTCGTTCAGGGTTTTACATTGCCATGAGTGAGATTCGTTTCTTCGAGAAAACTACAAGGTTCGATGCAATCTAATGCTTCAAAATTGGCTGTTGTCAGAGTCTGAGATTCGTCTAAACGGTTTGAGTCCACCATCTACAAAACAGTTAAATTATCTTTGTAGTACTAAAAGTAATGAGCTTAATAAAAACCTGTATCAACACTTGTTGCATTCTTATTTACAATTGATTAAATACTGAAAATAATTTGCAAAAGCGAGAGTAACCAGATTTATCTTATGTTACCCCTTGGGTATTCAATCCGGGCAGAAGTTTTTTATTGGTTGAAATTGGAGTTGCATCTTCGAACATCACATTCCGAGTGCCGACTGAAAATGTTCCAACCTTTTCAAAATCGCACAAGTATCTGCAGGGGTACACAGTAAAATTATAAATATAATTGGATGTCAGCAACGTCATTAGCGCAATTGGTAATTGAGTTTTTAACTGCAGTCAACAGAAATTAACTCGACTGCTCACACAAATGCTTACAAGCCCAAATCGTTAAAAACTTTCCTTTGTGTTGTTTAACTGAATTTTACAATAATATTGCTGAATTAGTGATGCTTATCACTAGTATAGTGTTCAGAAATCTCTTTACTATTCCGACGGCTCTCGTACATTTTAGTCATGAGAGTTACTTACTCATAGATGCCTTCCCGTTGCAAAATAAGTAATAAGCTTGGCCACCCAAAGAGGCATCCGCTGAATACAAGTGCTTCCAAAAATCCAGCGACTATGATGAAGTTCCTTCTCCAGAGCTCCATAATTTGTGTCGTTGGAATGAGAATGTGAGACTCAGATCCAGATGCACAATATTAGAAAAAACTTATGGTTTAAAAACTGTTGAAGGATTTACATAGTACAGAATACATGCGTTCGGAGTCAGGTTTGCCGTTTAAATTTTGTGCATTATTAGTCCTGTTTGATTCCAAATGTAAGATTACTGGAACTTGTTTAAAAATTAAACGCACATGGTTTACCTGCTTAACGCACAGCAGAACCAGAAGATTTTGCAACCATACGTTATCAAGATTTTACCAACTGTGATGCGTAGCCAGCCTAAACTGCGACTGTATTAGTTTCTGCAACTACAATTATGTTAGCATGTATTTCTCTCTGAAAGTAAAGAGTGTCTGAATGCAGTCGAAGACACTGGTTATCTGCAATAGAAGTAACATCGTAAATTTTATTTCTTTTTGTACATAAAAACTGCTGCTCTTATTTAAGTACCTTGATCTCACGCTCAGATTACAGTTCTCAGTTCCATACACGGTTGGAAAGTCAGTTTTTAATAAACAAAAATTATTTATTGCACACCTGGAATCAAAAGGCACGCGGTTTCAGTCGACAGAAATATGATGCAAACATGATAAAAAAATTCATTCTTACAGAGTGAAGAAAGGTTAGGCATTATCAGTCAGCAAAATATTGGGGTAGTGATAACAGATACGGTGCTAAATTGTAATGTTTCTGCCTTATTGACCTTGCAATCTGAAACCTTCTCAAATGTTAAACAGGAATGCCATGGGCTATGCATGTACTCAAGCCCAATTAATTAGGCCACCGATATATATGAATATTGGACTTTCGTTCGTTGACGTTGACGTACAATGACCAATCTACCTACCTTCAATTTTTCCTGGTACACAATAAGAAGAGTTCATAAACCAAGTCAATAACACCGACGCTTTATAGTGAACTATGAATTCCTAAAAATGAAGTGGTTATGCAGAAATTTAATGATCGTCGGTGTGATCTGGATCTGTTATAAAGAGGCATAATACTGTCTTCAAATTCTAATCAGGTCGTTCACACAGACAATAGGCAGTTTAATTATTTGTATGTCTTCATCGCGTCACTTATCTGATCGAATTACAATTAACCTGACAAGCCAGCAGTATGGAAGTTGTACAACAAACAGTATATAATGAAACTTTAAGCTTATGTCTAACATTTATGACTTATGCTTAATGTACGTAAGTACAAACCTATGTAAAATGTCGATCTCAATTTATACTGAGATTTTGTGAAACATGCGTAATTGATAGTAAAAATTTCGTATTTATACATATGATATAGAGCTCTTTCGTCAAACATGAGTAATACAATGCTATAATTTCGTAATAGTTTACAAATGTCCAGAAAACTGATTTTCGTTAAGTTGTTGCACAACTTGATAAATGTTGCCGTTGTCGATATCATCGGGTTCACTAAACGAAATGCATTGATTATTGTTATGACGTATGTGTATTTATGTTTATGTACAGTTCATCATCATACATGAATGAATAAACATAGAATGCAATGACATCATCCTGTCATCCAAAAAAAATGTTACCAGCGAAAAAAGCTTCCACTTTTAATGATTATATTTTCATTCACAAGTTTCAACATTGATATTTTTGGAGTTCTGCATCTAACTTCACATATTTTTATATTGCTAAATCTACATTCATCATAATTCATAATCACCATACTGAGATGTGGTATAGCATTTCTCCTGCCACTCAATTCATCACATCATATATTGTTTACAACTGTAATTTTATACATAGCTTAAACCGTTTGTTAGTTTCATATCCCTCTACAAGTACGAATTCTTCCTTGAGATTCATTATCGCTAGTATACTGCCAGCCGACACCAAAGTTTATGAAACAACAGAAGTTCCATGTGAGGG
Source organism: Orchesella cincta (assembly GCA_001718145.1). NCBI lineage: Eukaryota > Metazoa > Arthropoda > Collembola > Entomobryomorpha > Orchesellidae > Orchesella > Orchesella cincta. The sequence goes on along the minus strand of LJIJ01000227.1, from coordinate 125,762 downwards.
TTTGAAGTGTTTTGTAAATACAGTTGCAATTATCCGACATTTTATACATTTAACTTTTGCACAAAAGTTTTCTTTTCTATCTACATTTAAAACGTATTGTACATACTTCTATTCTAACATCAATTTATACTTGTCTATCTTTAGCATATTTACTGTTATATAATCAATGATTGAAAATACATTGAACTCAACAGGAAACACACAAATTTTTAAAATATTTACTTCTTAGAACTATCAATTAGAAGTGAATACTTTCAATGTTTGTAGCATGTGCTATGATACGAAAATGTGCACACTTTAAATAGTATTGAGATCATGTAAATTGGCATCAAAAGGGGTTGTTTAACTAGTTACTTACATAAATGCTACAACTACTCAACAAGTAAAATGTCATAAATTATCTTACAGAATTACAGTTTCGTACACAAATATGAAATGATAACATCATCAATCATCAATATTGATACACCAGTAAAAAAATTAAAGCATTTCACAACACTGCCGAGCATGGTTCTAATATTTACTACTACTGTGGGACCTTGCTCAGACTATCAAGTATAACAAATGAAATATTTAACAGTTATGAACAGCAAAACTTGTACAAAAAAACTTATCATGCAACACAACAGAAGTAAAAACATTCCAAGACATTCTTTCTAAGCACAGTGCTAATGAGAAATCATTGTAAAGTTGAAAATAATAGAAAGTGAGAACAAATTATCATTTTTTCCCGTATGTATAATTTGGTAGATTACTTTATTTCGGTGACATAAACCTAGCATTGGTTTTGATATTCTACCGTTCCTATGCATCTAATAATTAGGGAAATACTTGAAATTACATATCTATACAAATGCATGTACACAAAAGGTGATAATAATATTTTTTACACAACGCTGTTTGCCCTGATCATAAGTTTTTTATCTTTATTTTGTACCAGAAGCTGGGTGTGCATGACATTAATATCAGAGCTCCTCTGCTTTTTTCCAAAGTGGTTGCTGGGGTAATATGGACCAGATGCAACTCTTTGTGCAGCCGGATGTCGCCCAGCAAAATGCCCGTTTTTGTCCGTGCTCAGTTCCCGTATTCTTACCGAGTCTCCATTTGAACAACATGCTCTTCCATGAAAACTCGTACAGTGATGACTATGACCAGCGGATGACTTCACACTTGAAGTTGGCAATGTGGAAGAAGTAGTGAAAGTTGATTGCCTACTCAGATGTCGACAAAGCCAACGAGAGCGTCGGGAGTGACCTATTGTGCAGCCCAGAGCTTTCAAGAATGCTTCCCGGAATTTCGAACTCATTACGTTGTACAAAATTGGATTAATGGCTGAGTTGAAGTACAGCATGACTCGGCAAAAATACAGGGTGCTGTAGTACAATTCCTGACCCATATTTTCCACCGATGATGGTGGAGCAAGGATGATGTACACTGTAAAGATTCGGAATGGCAGGAGACAAATGAAGAAAAAGAAAACAACTGTTGCCAACATCATGACCACCTGTAAAAAAGAAACAAAACGAACACAAATTACTTCCAAGTTTTATGTGTCTTTCATAAAATTGTGTTGACTTCGCTGAAGCGATGTATTATTTGAAGTTAAAAAAGGAGTCCTTCCATTCCCCACCAACAAACAAACAACTTACCCCCAAAATTAATTCCATAAAACAGTTTTAAAACCCTCTCAAACTGGAAAATGTTGGAGGAAAGACATTCATTATTGTTGTTTACGGAAAGATGAGTATCTAGCTAAGAGGTCACTTGAGCAACTTTCCAACCAACATATTTCATGTATTAATTATTTATGAAGTTTACTGGTAATCTCAAGACTAACTAAAAGAGCGGAATGAAAGTTCTCAACATCGGATCTAGTTCTATTCTCTCATTGCTAATTAGCGAATGAGCAAACACGTGGAAAGTTTCGAGTTGCTCAAGTATCCAAATGCATTACGAATGTTTATTCTCTCATAAAATAACTCTGTTTCTGAGCAAAATCTAAGTTCAAGCTTTCACTTACCTGGGTGCGCATTTTATTTATTTCAAAACAGTAGAATATTTAGATGTAGCTACTCAAACCAAAGGTTTACGAAAAAGCAGTTTACCACTTTCTTGCATCGTCCAAGTTGTAATTAACCTTCATGAATGCCCAACCAAAACATTTATCATTGAAACATCCATGTGTGGGTAACTATCTACATTTTATAAAAATAAATACTCAAGCAAACTCATCCTTAAGTAACCAACTGGTTCAAGAAAGAGCTTTTAGGAAATTTTACTCATATACTTTCATTTGTATAATACAAGTGCTACCCCGAATGTAAACTTATCCTTTTCTGAGAATCGAAAGCAATTTTTATTGAGAGTCCTCGTAACGCAAGTTTGCTAATGTAACTGCTAACAATTCAGTGAATATCCCTCCTGGGAAGCGTTTCAATGCAAATATCTTCCAGGAAAAGGTCATTCAGATGCTTAACGTAAAGCTCATACTGCTTATTGCAAACACTTAATACGAAAACATGTTATTCGATGAAAAAGACTCAATACATATATATTAGTGTTGTTTACAAAGCGTGATAGATGATGCCAAAAAAATATACAGTACCTGTCGCCTTGAGCGCATATTGGGGTGATCTGGACAATATCGACCAGTTCCTGATGGATCCGTCATGAGATTTTTAGAGATGACCCAGTAGAGCCCCACAAGGGCAAAAAGTGGTAAGAAGAAGAAGACGGTGATTGATGCCAAGAAGTAAAATGCTGACCAGAAGTTATGCGCTTGGGTCAAGCACGCATTGTGAATAGAATGATCCAAATAAGGAAGTCGTTTGTGCTGTGCAATCACTAAAACCGGACTGATATTGATTACAATAAAATTGCATTAATCAAATTTGTTTAGCCATATACATATATCAGAGCGCATTTCATGAAGAGTGTTAAGTTGACTTATTACCTAGTTGCGATACAGCCAATAATCCAAATACCGATACAGACTATAACTGCCCGTTGCTTTGTGCAGGTGTAGTTGGCTCGAAGTGGTCTGCATATTGCGATGTACCTCTCCAAACTTATCGCCAAAATGGTAAGCACTGATGCATGAGCTACCGATAGCTCCGCAAACGGTACCAATTTACCTGAAATGGTAAATAAAAAATGTCATAATTCATAAATTACCTTTCACCTGACCTGAGACATAAAAAGTATGTCAACATAAACTTTGTTCGGAAAATTATAGGGTTAAACTTCTGTAAGGTAATCCGCATGACTTTTTTTGCAAGTATTTTCCCCACAATATATTCCATTTCTGATTCCTTTTTCTATAATATTTGAATGTTGAAGCTGAGTTGATTGACAAAGGTTCTAATTGTGCAAACAAGATTTTATTCGTAGTTACTGCTTGTAAGACGCAAGTAAGAAGAAATGGTGATGTGCTGAAACTTACTACCAAACTTACTACGAACCTATCAATATGCAAGTAAAAGATGTCATCACAGTCATTCTTGAGAAGCGAGGACATACACGTGCCGTACCATTGAGCATGAAATAGATGTAACGATTAAATAAATGGAATGGCGAATGGCAAATAAAATGTTACTCAGCGAAATGGAATTGAGAAGAATCCTACATGCATTTAATTTCCGAGTGACTAATAATTATGCATTCTACTGCGTAGTTCCGCTCCCTAGTATTGTATTGCGAGTGCATCATTGGTTTATTGCTTTCTTAGTTAAGCATAAGTTTATTTACACAGCAACATCCGGACACGTAACAAACTTGACACAAGATGATGTGATGTGATTGTAGCGAAAATTGCACTTCGCCCCTTCGCGGCCCCCACACTTGATACAAATTACCAATATCAATATTCAAATTTGGCCACCCACCGACTACCTTATGAATTTACTTTCCGCTTGTTGCAGACAACCAACTCTTGTTTATTTTCATCCTCACGTTTACAATACATAATCGAGCTACAGTCTGAGTGGTACACTTTGTTGCGAAGAAACAAGAATCAAAGACAATGGGCAACAATTTGTGAAGCTCTTCATTAATATTTATACAACCATCTGGAGCAGTGTTGAGACAGAAAAATGTGCACTTTGTGCGAGGTCATTTCTGATTCTCAGGAAACTCTAAACCAAACCACACCACCACATTCCTAGAGCAATAGAAAAGAGCCACGCCACGCTGTTTGGAATTCTAATAAATACGAGCATGCTAGATTCGTTTCCAAACTTTCCCCGGTAAAAGCTATAAACTGAGCGTCAAACTGTCAAGAACCCAGTGGAAGACTAATTTGTGTAGTATGGTCGGTCAAGGAAAACTTTTCTTATTTTACAAGACTCCCATTTCGTCTTTCACGTTATGCATGCATTTACTCGAAAATAGAGCAAATAAAAAATAACATTTCTGGGGAAACAACATTAAAAGGCTAAAATAGGATATGTAGTAATTCATCAATGATTTAAACCATTTCATAGGAAAAACGCGAAATCCTAAAGTAATAAAGTTTTAATAGCTTTTTAAACACTAAAAACCTTGTTAGACATCCCAGCAACTGTTTTACTTTTGCCATCAAATCCGGAAAAAGGGGCAAACTAATATGGATAAAAACTCAATTCATGATAAATTTTATTTACTGTGAAATCCTGCTTTCCATACGCAAAGTTGGAAGGCAACCCAATCATAAACCGGGCCAATGGTGCTTTAAAACGAGTTCGCAAAAAGCTCTTCCGCTCGTCATCGCCCTTTTAACTGGGGTAACGGAAGAGCCATGATGGCTTTCAGTAAAACGTATTGTCCCTGCTATAATTTGTGGCACAATAAATTTACCAAAGCGTTGCTGAAGGATGAGCTGAAATGGAGGACAGTTTTTTGTAACGATGATACAAATAGCTGTTCCAGAAAACCACTCTTCTGACCCTACCCTAATCAAACTGATGCACTGACAATGGGAAGTTATATGAGAGCTGTGAGCGGGGGGATAGAAAAAAAATCAATTTTAGTTGGAAAGGTCGAGAAGCATTAAGAAACATCAAAATAGCACATAGAAAACTACTTGTTTTTTGCTGCTATCTTGTTATGGCTAGCTTTGCTAACATTTACAGTGCAATAAATACACCAGCTTCAAAATTACCTTTTTGTTGCTTTCTCGGTCTATATAGAAAATTTGAGAGTTGAGCACAGCAACATAACGCAACGATGATATAGAAGAGAACACTCCATGAACAATGCATAATAATAACGTTTCCTTCCTTCCATTTTCTGTTGCGCACTTGTATTAATGATCTTGACGAAGTGTTGTTATTGTGTAGTTTTTAAGAGACCACAAAAAAGTAATGTTGAATGCAGAACATGGAATTGGGTGAATGAATGGAAGGCGAAGAAAAGTTTTGGCACTGCAAAGTCATAAATCTTTCAGTTTGCAGAAAAGAATTTGAATGCTCTTTTTTCTGGGGTTTGTGAGTTGTTGTAGAAATTAGTTTCTTAAAAACAGATCTTTTCTATCATTAATATAATTACATTTCCAGTTTCTTTAAATAAGCAAATGAGTCTCATAAACAGATTAGACACTAGTCATCTCTCTAGTGGAATCTAGTTCAGAATGAGATGTTTCCCATTTTTTTTAAAAAATAGAGTTAAAAAGTTAATGCTGCTTTCCTCTCAACTCTGAATATGTTCAAGTTCAACTTTTTATGTCAAATTGAATAGTTATACATTGAACCTAATTGCACCACTGCCTAACTCCATATTTGTAATAGATTACATGCAAACCCCGAAACAGATTTTGACCCCTTACCAACACGCACTATTGAACAAGACAAGAAAGCTTGCGCCGCAAACATCGCAAAACTGTCAGTTGAATAAATTAACTGCTAAATGCAGCTGCATTACTGTGGTCCCATTGCATCCGGTTGTATGAAAACTGCTCACGTTTTTACTTTAAAATGCCGATTTGTTGATAGATTGTGGTTATTACAAGGGTGATTATTGACAAATTGCAGATTCAAACTACCTCTATTATTTATGCTTGAGTAGACAGCTATGTTAATCTAGGCATTGCCTAACATTTTGAAATGCTAGTGATATTTATAGAACCCCCAGTTAGATAAAGGAAATGAGCGTTTGTTGAATTGTTATATGCGTCTTTATATAAGTTCAAGAAAGAATGAGCTAATGGTAAAGAGGGAGACATACTTAATGGCGTTTACTCTATTAGATAGGAGCACTGATAGATTAACAATCTAGAACGGCAAACACGATATTATAGTAAGAGTAACCTTCGAACCAATCCAATCATCATTGTTTTCTATGTTTTCGCTTCTCTTAAGTTCAAACGTTTATACTCTTTATCTACTATATATTCTATAAGATAGCTGATACGTCGTTTCATTTCCGAGAAAACTCATGGTGGGCAGTTTCATGTCAAAAACTGCATTTTTCTGTACCTGCTACATGCTGTTCCAAGCAAAATAACAAAATTCAGTTTGTGAAAAAGTTCCATACAGTTTTTAGCATAATAAGGAAAAAACAATTGTACTAGTGACGTGTAAAAGTTTTTTGTTGGTTTTGTTGTTTCTCATTTTTTATCTGCTAGATTAAATTTCATAGGTCTACCTGTTCCTCAAGCAAATTTGGCAGAAACAGAGGATAGGCCGGACCAAATTTGGAAAGATGAGAACACAGCACGATATTAGACTATGTTGGGCAAAAACCCAGCAAATCTGTGGCGTCGGCTGGAGTCAAGCCAAAATGTGGCGAGAAAAACAAAAGACAACCCTTAAAAGTAAAGCCTGTAAATTACCATCTTGCAAGGTATCCTTCTTATTGAGAATAGCATCAATATACTGAACGCTGCTATCGTCTTGCCAAGAAAATCGCATCCTTAAATTGTCTGCTCGACATTAAAATAAATAATGCACCTGTATAAAGCATTAAAATGCGGAGTTTTCGGCTTCTACCCTTCGCGGTACCTGAGCCACATACCTACTGCACTGATAGGGCAAACTGTTTGAAAATGTTGGTATGCCGGGGTTGAGCCCCCACACAATTTAATTTGGGGGACAAGCATAAAAAGAATAGCAAAAGAAGCTAAGTATCATGTGCATGCATTGATGTGAGTGAGAAAAAATGTGAATTTCTTCAACTAGATCAGTAAACACCACCAGTATTTCATAATACGCTAACTCAATAACTGAACCTGTCCTTTTCCCTGGAAATTTGTCGGATAGCGAGATTTCCTACATCATTGCGGTTTTCCCCAGTTTAAGAACTTCAAGTAAAAAAGCACTTGGAACGGTGAATGATGGAAAGACATTACTATTTAGCACAAATTCAATCTTGACTCCAGAAAATAGTCTGAGCTTATTTCAAATTAAATAGCAAAAAAACTCCGATGCAATTCTCTTCCGAATTCAGGACTGGATAAATACAAGAACTACACAATAACATGAAAATACCTTAAACTACAGTTAGGTTGAATATTAAGAAACATAGCGTCAAAAAGCGATTGGTACTAGATGCAGAACTGATTGTGAAACTTTCCAAATTTAGAGGAAACTTTAGGAGTTGTATGAGCAGAATGTGTTTAATGAAACCGAATAAGTTAATTATTGCAATGTATCCTTTTAGAATACAAGCTAGGCTGCTGGTTGGCTGCAATGATTCTGAAAATACGCGTAGTAGTATATTATTCTTGAAGCTGAGCTTCAAATAAAAATATGTTTAATTTTCATGTCCACTAAATAACACACGGAGAAAGACGATGCATTTCGTCACCTTCGGGAGCTTACTGTGGTATCACGAGACGTTGAACCTTTCCGAGTCCCAACGGAACTCAGCCTGGCACAAGTATGATTCTATATTTGTCATATACGAGTCGTATATAATTATTCGGGCATCCAGCTAGTGCTCCTACCCAATCCTCAATACAATCGTGTGGATCAAGAACAGATATTGCTTTCGGTGTCCGCTACAATACGATACGGGTGTCACGGCCTGGGGATTTTGGATGCGCCGAAGTCTCTCCCGCTAGTGCGTGCTTTGGTTTTCCGTGTTACCTGAGCAACGTTGTTTGAGCTTTGTAATTGAGGCAAGTAATAATGTCGAATGGATTCAACCAGGCTTCCGAGAAATTTCGAGCCGTAAAAGCTGCCAACTCGAAAAGTGGCTGCCAGAATTATAACGCATTCACAGTGAATGTGTTGGAATTCACGCTTTACATAAATTCTGGCACTTTGATATCAATAATAATATCACACTTCATTTTGACCGATTTAGATGGAGATGAAATTCCAAATGCTTGAATTGAGGGCGAGATACCGGCTCGACGAGAGTCAGTGAGAGAGGCACTTACAAGGTACTAATCAGGTTACGACAGCATTAGGTTTCACATATGAGCAGTAGAAGTGGATTGCATACGATGTAAGAATTTCATTTTCTAGACGAGACCATACTCCCCATTGCGATATGTTACAAGGTCAATTGGAGAGATGTCATATATGAACAGTGCTAATCATTACTTCGAGCTCAGGGCAATAGAGCCCACACTAGACATGCAAAGAAATGATGATATATGGAAGTTATAACAGCAGTCAAACGTTTTTGAGAACTACATGCAACACTCTGTGGCGACACAAGAGAAGCATCTATTTTGGGCGATTGCTAATCTATTAACCACGAAAAACCAAATGTGGGTGCAGTCAACGCTCGTTGACCATAAACGATACTAAGATAGAACGTTCACGGACATGGAATCCATAGTGGCAAGACGAGGAGATTTGAGTTCTGGTACTGTGTATAGTATTCAACAATCGGCAGACCTATTTTTGACACAAAATTATAATTCGAGCACTCTTTCAGTTCTGTCGGGACCACAGTTGGATGGATTGTCCAACCATAAATAATTGGACGATGTCTTTGCACTCTTTGGGCAGTCGCCTGTTGCTTCCACTGATAGATTTGTATGCCTGTATGCAGTATATGTAAGCGAAGGATGCGCTTCATTCAATTATGGAGTTGAAGCTATAGTTGCCACAGGCGATTTGAAGAGGCTTGGCTGGAAAATATGGGATCTGGTTACAATCTTCAAGTTGAAATGTGCTCATGTCAGCAATTTAAGCACGAGTTCGCAATCGATTTTGGTCTGAAGAGTGAGCTTGATGAAAATGGCACTGGAGACCCCTAAAAGCATGCGCGCTTGATCACGAAAGAAGTTGAATCTGCAAAAAATGGATAATACTTATTTTTTTCCACGCATGAGAAAACAATTAAAATTGCTTGTTCCCTTTTTGGTACATATTTTTAATTAAATACTTACATACATATGAAGAGAGTGACCGCTGAGATATTGTCTACGTTATTAACGTTATGCGCTACAACCCGAGATAACATTCTGTGTAAAAGGTACAGAATCAGCCAGCAGGGATATATTTAGCCAAAGCGATATTATACAATTAAGAGTCATTAGTACAAAGTAAGCAGTTCATAAGATAACTTAAGTAAATAGGCAATAACGATGAGTGGATGATTCATGACACTCCAAGCTGAAGAACTATAAATAGTCAATGATGATATAATATTAATAGTCTCAGAAATGCATATGCGCAGGAAAGATCAATCTTAACTGAGGTCATTATTCTCATAGCACAAAGATATTTCAGCCAAGATCCCAAATCACATTTTCGCCCGCGGTTAACACTTCTATCCGCAACAATTTAGGAGCAAAAATACAATTATATTATGTACAGAATACTACAAGAAAATACCGAGAAATGCTTACTATGGTTCTAGTAGACTGGAAGGTATTGCAAAAATTTAGTACATAATGAATATAAGGACCGATCTCATGCATGGTTCTGTTATCATATTTTTATAATTTAATTGTGTTCATAGTGATTCTATACATACATATAAAGTACAGGAGAAGGATAAGTCTCCGCGGTGTGCCTTTCAATAACTGTAATGAAATTTATCTATCTCATATAAAATTGCCTACTACTTCAGCAACTTCAGGCAATCTCATAATACTTAAATAATAAATAAAGATTCAATAAGATTTATATATTTGGATCCACTCAGTATTCCAAAAGTCTCGGCTATAGAATAACGACTTAGACAATTCTTTAAAGACGACATAACTTGGTATATCGAGGATGTGATCAAAAGTTTAGCGAATCTTCGCCTTAATTCGAATTCCAAATTACTTAAGAGGTGTTCTAAGCTTCGAGGCAGAAAAACGTTTGTTTAAGGGAATCCATCAAAAGTTAACTGTCACTTTTAAAATCATACAACACATTAATTTCGCATTAATTTACATTGCAAAAGGACAACCTTCATCTTAGCCTCACCGTCACGGTTATTTATTACCGACGCTACCTCAACGTGCATGTTGTGCCTCGTCGGATCCAAATACGTGCTCTTTGTTGCAACTCAGCATGATAAACGATACACTACCAAAAGATTTATTCTGTGGTGGGTATGGTGTGGTACGTGTCTTGTCTCGTCACATTTAAAAAAAACTAATAACAAAGTAATTTAAAACGGCTTTCCGCGAGAAAAAACCAGAAAATAAACAAGTAGTTAAGGTATTTAAACCGGACTAAAAATAGAATTGTCTCCTTTAATCCGGGTGTATGTCACAAGTGTCGTGTAGAGCAATATTTTAAAGCTTTGGCGTGCTGGAGCTATTGCGCATCTAGCTCACCTTATTACTACATTTCATAACAATTATAGAGTGGATGCCATATTCATATTTGATGACCAATGGAGAATAGAATTCCAGTTTTTTTTCTCTCGCAGAGCTAAACACTAGTAAATGTAACTCGGAGATAAAAGTGTACTGGTGGGTAGAATCCGTGTTGAATCTAAAGTTATGAATATTTATTTTTAATATGCTTTTGGACAACTCCCATTAACAGACCCTAAGGATTAGCACACCCGTTTAGAACATGTGCTAAATTTGGGTTTAATTAGTTTTGAAAGTCAGCCGAAGTATCACAATTATTAATTCACCATCACTTCAAATGAGTTTTGGGACAGTTGACGTCCCTCATTTGGTCGCACAAACTAGAGTAGAGGATGCAGTTGTGTTGTGATGGATAATTTTGTATATTACTTAGGTAAGTAAACAACAGTGGCAGTCTCGAAGCTCACCCAGTCAGATCCCAGTCAAGTCACATGCTTTGCCATGACGCAAGAAAATTTTGATGTTATCCCAATCCCATTAATAAAAGACATTACGGAGAATTTACTCCATTTGCATATTCATACACTTTGGCTAACTACCTAAGATTACACTAGAACCAACTGTCTAGCAGAAGGTTGTCAGTTATGGAGTTAGGTCGGACACCATATAATAATCTATGGAGTGGATAGCGTCTCCTCTCAACTGAAAGGTTTATTAAAAGCGGATTGCAACAGCAAAAGAGCCATCGCATCACCTAGAGCCTACTCATTTCAAAACGGCAGACAGACTTATTAGAAATAAAATACTTTCCAAGTATTATAATTGGTAAAGTAACAATACAACTACTGTCAATGTCAGCGTCTTCTTGACAGCATTTTAGTTCCTCTTAGGGAATCAGATTTTTACAAAGCTGCTGCTCCATCTGAATATCCCTGGTTCACATTTACATACGCCTTAGAATAATACGGCGCAGGTTTGGTGAGCGAGGAAAAGAAAACATGGAATGATTAAGGAGGCATCAGGTCAAAACTTAATTCTTTCTCTTGTCACATCACCACTACCGACATAAAAATGAACTGCATTGGTTGTTGTATATACATATTACTACTGCTCCTTCTTTTTTGTACATGCCAATTTAACATTCACTGAAAAACAGTTCATACATAGACGCACATAATATATCCAAGTTGCATTTTCTTACTCGACATTTATGGTAGCGTATATGACGTCTTAAATCCATCTTTATACGGTTTTATCCGACCAATGTCACACTCTCTTACATGTAGTCCATAATACACTGCAGCAGCAGTAAATTCCATTTCATGAGACCATTTTGGTACTACCATATAACATGTACAACACACAACATATTCAGTACATCCGCGAGTCTTTCACTCACTGAGAAATGTAAAATACCGATGCAGGCTGTTCGTACATAATAATAATCATTCTAATCCTCTCACTTTGACTTTTTTCTTGCCTTTTCTGCATCAACCTAAAAAAAATTTACATTCAATCTTTTGTGTTCAAAGGAAAACAGATGCCAGCAGTTGTAATTATTCACACTCCATTTTTTCTGACGATCAATGTACAAAAATATGAGAAAATCGTTTCACATGCGCTTGGTGTAATGGCCTTTCGTGTGTGGTCGTGGTCAAGCTGCAGCCGCTGAGCGGAATCTTTGTGTGCCTGAAATAGAAACTTATTGAAAACGTTTTAAGATTCGCCGCAATGCTAAAAATGAGTCAGCGGGACTCTCTATAGCTTTTGCATTGGATGCCAAACAAAAGTCAGAAGACAAGGCATTGATAAAATGGTTTGAACAAGTGCCTACTCACTGCGTAGTATTCTCATTAAACGAAAATACTGCAGTCTTTCCATTTTCATAAAATTTGAAGACCTGTCATTCAATTTTACAATATAGGAGCTTAACGGCATGGCAGGTAAGTCAACATGGTACACATAATGCAACTTAAAAGTTTATGTAGCATGCTCCAAAAAGGAAAGATGCCCAAATAAATTTCGTATTCACGAAGATTCCGGATGCTAGCAGCACACGTCTCACATATCCCCAACTCCAAGCAAACGCACTATACACATGTTTTACTATCTCACACAACCTAGCAAAAAACTTGGATTCGAGTTGTTCGAGCATTCGGAAAATGCTCACTCCAATTTGGTACAGTACAATTGATTATATATATATACATTTTAGTTAAACTGCCATCATTTGATGACGTTATTTTTAAGAAGGGGATTATATTGTTTCTGAAAAGTATTAATTTTAATGATCGTCAATTTTTTCCATTGTATAAGGAATTTCTAATGATGTTGATTATTAAAATGGGATTATAAAAGGATTAGCCGATGTTCCGTGGAATGCAAATTATGGCAGCTAACAAGAACCAGGAATTATTAAAGCGTGTCACAGTAAAAAAAGTTCCGACTAACCAGCCCACTCACACTCACGCATTCCGTAATATTAAACTGCAAGGAAAATATGAATTCACATGAATTTTGATTGAAATCTCAAAAGCGAGGATTGTGCAAATCAATTCATTGTGTCCCAAAGTAATTAAAGTTGGAAAATGAAACCTGCTTTCAAGTTGTGTGGGCTGTGTTGTTATGAGATGAATTGGTTGCGAAAAGCCGAAACAGATGTATCTTTCATCACGCTGTCTGGATGGAAAGACCAGATAATCATCTATCTGTATCCGTTTTTCTCTCGATGTGCTACTGACTCACAGACAACGACACTGCATGAGATGCAATCTTTGAGAAAAGGCAACGAATCGTAAATTTGGCAGGGATTTTTATGACATTCACTGAACGCCTCCAGGTGTTCCTATCTTTCGCCTCCCATTTCTCTGTCACTCATCTGCTATTACAATAAATAAATTGGTAAAGACATGGGAATGAATCCCCCTCCTCCCAATAGATTATCTTTATATCGACTCATTTTACCAGCTATTATATCAGTTTTCGCAATTAATTTTCAGCTTGTTTGGAATGAACAAGCGGAATGGATTTCATAAATAAAGCTTCCTTTTATAAAGCTCTCCCCTCTCTAATCCGGATTCATCACACAGGTGATAAAATGTCGTTCGTTTCCAATGTGTCATTACTGTAGCCCTTTTACAGAAATGTTTGTTTCCTACACCCCACCCCATGACAAGTTTATTTATTCAAAACGACAGCAGGTAGTACTTTATGAGCTGGTTAATTTGCATTCAGCCTCAGAAACTTTTCAATGCACCTGCAATCAAAGACGTTTCTTCTGCTTGTTCTCTATGTTGACACCTTTTCATATCGAGCCCTATATCAGCTTGAGTAGTTAAAGCTGTCTAATGTCGAATCAAGTGTGAAGTGAATTGAAAAATGGTCATAAACCTTCGGCAATGTTAGTGAAACGCAACTCCACTGCTCTGATTCACGCCCCCCTCATATAAGGAACATCTTTTTGAGTAAAAATTGAAAACATTTTTATGACTTAATTGAATATCCATTCCGGATTTTAATTACTTAATGTTTTATTAAGGTCATTTTGGCCGCTACTATGTAGTTTACATGCGCTCAAACGTCCGCAAAGAAAGCAACCGTTCTTTACTGTGATTGCAACATGACATGCTGGGAAACATTGGTGATTTGTTGGGATTGTTAAAGGCACTTGTTTTGGCCATTACACGACTCGTTTCTGCCCTAACCGGAAAGATAGAAAACTGCTCACAAAATTATCAACTAGTTCGATCCACTGTATCGTCTTGGGTTACGAAAACCTTGTTGTTTAGTTTTTAAAAACCTTTTAATGGCGTCTGTATATGGAAGTTTTATTTGAGACTTAATGGAAATTAACTAATTTTGCACATGTGTTTCCCTTTCTCAGATTGTGCATCTCTTGTAACAAAATCTTGTCATGCAAATAAGAAAATGCGAGAATACGCAGACTGGTATACAGCTACATACTTTCATTACCCCGCCGTAAATGCATGGCTTATCTGATCGAGCTTATACCAACCAATACCAAGCTGAAATCTTGCAGACAAAACGCCTACAACATTGCTCAAAACTCTACATTTGCAACAACAGTTTTAGCAGATTTTTTTTTGCAAATTGGGGTAAGACAAATGCAGAGAATGGTTTTTATGTGATTACGTATTCTGCCAACCATACATCATTATGTATTATACTTCGTTTTAGTTGCGTTAAGTACAAAATAGCAAGAGGCTGCGTGCAACTTGACTGCAAAGAAATTTTATTGCTACTTAGCTCAAAATAATAGAATTCCTAGACCACTTTTCTGGTTGAAGTGTAAGCAACTAAAGGAAGACAATGAGAATGAGTTCACGTTTATGTATACAGGCTCAGCCATAACATTTGTGTCTTAAAACTTCTCTTGGAAGTATCTTAAGCACATATATTTTGCATAGGTAAACAAAAGTACTTGCTTCAAATATGCATGATGCGTTTCACTTTCAGAAAACTTTAGGACGATGCATCTGTCTGGCGTGAGGACTGACTGTGTACCATGTATCTGCATCAATACATGTGTTCACATTCTTCTATCTGTCTGCAATGAACCGAATCTTCAACACCGTGTACAATACATTTAAACAAGTTGTTATCATTTACAATCAGATGTGTCCGGGTAAAAAGATGTGAAAGGCTTTTATTAGATTTGTAAAATGATATTGAACACGCATACACTCAAGCAGATGGAGGTGTAAGGTAAATCGTTCTTTTAACAATGAACACGCTTTCTATTTACTTATGTGGAGAACTCGTCAATATTCAAGGAAACAAAGTCATAATGACAAGAAACACAATAAAAATCTACTTGTACAAATAATGTCAACTGCCAACGCCGCGATGTAACCACAAAATTATTGTCGGATCCATTTGCTCACCTCTTAAAGTTCTCCTAAATCAACTGGCTTGCACCAAGTTTCACCTCGCTGTCTTCCATTTTTCGTCACTTACATTTTTATGCATGTGCTAAGCTCTTAAGTGTTTGCTTTTGCACGATTCGCATACAAGATCATAGGACCCAAGAGCTCGTTTACCCGAGAACGATGTGTTCAATGCCTCCATACAAACTTCGATAACGGAAATACAAGGTTTCCTGAATGAATGTATGGCTCCATGTATTGTTGATGCGAAGATTTTATGACGTGAGAGTTGAAAGTGGCCAATATAGCAGATATGGTATGAAATTCATTCAATTAATAGTTCCCTAGTTATAGGAATGAGTCAGCGTCTTTGGAATATTTATGAAAGATGTGATTACAAGCTACAAGAGTATAATTCATCCAGAAATTGCTTTTTCAGTTAAACTAGGTGAAAAAACTTGTGACTCATGTAGGTTATAAAAAGGGAAGATAAACTCGCGTAACTTGAGACTTCTTAACGCACGCACACACACGCCATCATGTTTTTGTTACCGACTCCAGAAAATGCTGTTTCGTAGAATGCGTCCTATCTCTAAAACATACGCACATTGCGTGGAGTTTCTAATAAAAGTCATCATACCTCATACGTCATTTAAAAGCTACGTAGTAAGTGGCTCTAGCCAGTACTGGGGAAGAAGAGCGGACTAAGCAGTCATACTATTTACACACGGCTGATTTAAACTGCCACTCAGCCAGCAAGTCGCCCACATTTGTATCATCCATCAAAATCCCATGTAAAATTGTAAGTAAAGGGCTCAGTTCAGAGGAGCGATATCCGGAAAAGTTGTGTGCCATCCTCATACCATGCTATATTACACGCATCTTGTGGAATGTCGAGGAGAGACCATTAGTTACTTTTTCCATCGTGAAGTATGCCTGTCATACCAAAAAGATTGGATACGATACGACTCACCAGTTTCTCATTTGACATGATGTTCTGCGGCATTCACTGAAGCCGAGAGTAGTTAACAATGAAAAGGATTATTGGATTTGTTTCTGCTGAAACAAAAAAAAATCATTCAAATCTGCTTACTCTCGTTGTGAAAACAAAGGTTGCTACCCTGGTTGAAGATTCAATTGTGTGCGTAAAGACAAGGGGAAACTTTCGTTTAGGAGATCAAGTTTATAAAGACGATAATTTTAACTTGTTGCTTTTGAATGGAGATAGATTATGCACAGTCGGTAAGACAAAAGTAGTATGCCAAGAATATAGAAGAATGTTCCTCCTCACTTTCTTTCTGTATTACAAGAAAATGAAGTTGTTATATTTTGGCTGTGAAACAAATCGCTAATTATACACTGCGTTAAATTCCACAATAACAAGTTTTTTTTATTCTGAGTCCAAAGGGAAATTAATAGATTAAGTTAAGTATGCATCTGACTCTCACAGTTGTTCAAATATGTTTCTTGTCTTTTTGTTCATTACATAAAAATCAGAGATTTCCTGTCTAAGTGATCACCATAGAGATTTACGCATCCATGTGCTCATAGCATACATAAAAAATTGTTCCCGAGTTAAATGTGGAAATAATGACGCATTATGTTTTTCGTTATGGATACAAATATCAAGTTTATACTGAGGATCTTCATGGTTTTTGTTCCTACCTACGAGATCAAAAGCGAAGATTCGATGAAATCTTCCTGATTTACATCGATCCGAAAATAGACTTTGGATCTTTTTAACAAAAAAATGTTTGCTGAGCACGGAACCATACGCACACTATTTTTCGTCCTTGTGACATGGTCCTATTATAATGGTAGCAATGGCAGTTGTTGGTGTCCGCACGCACTTTCATGCGATAAAGCCCAGCTGGAAGAACACATTTGTTGTAGATCACGTTGTTGGTGATATGCGTGCCTGTGATATATCAAATCGATACGTACGCTTGCAACGGTTCGAAAAAAATGTGTTCCAAACTACAGAAAAAAATGCATTGCATGTGTTATGTCACTGTAAAACTGAGACTAGATTAAATTTTAAAAAGACGTATAATACTTATCAATCTCGTTTTGCTCCGTCTCATAATAAGAAAGGTGAGTTAAAGCAGTTGATAAAAGATTGGCTTGTATACAATTGTATAAAACGGATGGTTCAAATAGAAAAAAGTCTTTAATCTCCTGTCTTTCAACTCCCATTTCACCTAATTTCCTCGAAATGCGGGATGGAAAGGATTTTTTTACTTGACTCAAAAATAAATGGCTACTGTAACGTTAAACCATTTTCAACTATTTTTGTTTCTATAGTTGTTACTCTATCACGCATAAAAATGATGATGGTGGAGAGACGCGCGTGTACGTTACATATACACGCACACAATCATATACATAAACGCATGCACTAGTTGCCTTCTAAATCAAGAATTTCATGGTTTTGCATCTTTGTCCTTCTTGTTTTGCTTGGTTTCATTTAAAATCAAATTGAGCTTTGATTTGACAAAAAACGTCTCCAAACAGGAAGGATTCCGATTTCCAAGCATTTACTCGTGTAACTGCAATTCATACGCTTTTACTATCATCACCATCAGTTTAAAGGGAAAAGTACAAGAACTGCTAGCTTATTTTAAAACGATATTTGAGACCACCATTTATCTTCAATAAAATTATAAGGAGCAGCATCATTTCATGCGAATTAAGGCAAAACATTGACTTAAACTCTTGTTTGTTTATACACACGTGAAACTGTGTCGCTTCATAAGTATCATAAGTATTTTCACTAGACTATAGCCATAAAACCAGAAAACGAAATTTATATAAAGTATAATGTGTCCTTAATGTAATCACCAGAAGTCAAAGAGCGGTACAACCCCTTCGCTCTGGCAAATGATACTTTGAGCAAAATAGTTATGCATAGTTAGTGCGTGGGGCTTGGAGATCACGATTACTTCAAGTGAAAGGGTTGTATGAGTGCGCGAATTTTATAGAACGTAGTGGAAGGAAAAATAGCATGAAATCCCAGGTCGCCTGTCAAACCAAGAAGATAAGAGAAGGCAAAAAATTGTTTAGTAAACTTGAACCGAAAAATTCGTACGCATAAACACTGAAACATAAAATGTGAAAGATGGAGTGGGCGTTATTTAAGAAAGGGGTTTGGCTCTCTCACTCACGCACTCACCACTTCACTATCATATCGTATCATTGACACTACGCCGTGTAGATAACGACAGTTTTTTTTCTACATGAGATCAGATGCCTCAATAAATAATTGTAAAGTGTCGGCTGCTTGAACGGGTAAATTTGGGGATTCGAGCGTGCAATTCGAGAACAGAAAGATGCATTTTATTATTTCTTCAAAGAGTCTCTCTTTGGTTGTACGATCAATAAACATGCACTTTACACACGGATATTCTTTGATATAAAATATAATTTTTAAACGAAAGGTGTTGAAAAAGTAAATTGACTTACACATTGCTGCACCCAACACCCAAACTTCTGGCTTTGAATGGAGTTCAATGAGAACAGGTGGCATGCAAACGAGGAGGATGAGTAGGTCGGCTAAGCTGAGATTTATGAGGAAAATGTTGGTAGAGCTTCGCAAATCCTTGTTTCTCCATACAACCACTGGTACTAGTATATTTCCGATGATTCCAATCAAAAGAATGAATCCACAGAGGAGTGTTGATGTGATTCTGATGTAATAAGGGAATTCTTCAGCAACACCATAATCTGACATGTCCATGTCAGTCATGTTGGTGTATAGTAGCCACGAAGTGGAATTCATTGTTGGGACTAGAAGGTCCTTTTCTACTTTGTCATCAGTCAAATCATAATTTTCATTGCTCGCAAAAGTTCCTTCCGACGGAAGCCTTACTGATGGTGAAGAAATGGATGAGGAAGCTTCAGACTTTCCGAGAGTCATGATTTTTTCACTGGAATTTTCATCTAAATCCATATCGGAATCGGCTAGTAGTAAACGAAGATTACATTGATCATAAATTTTCCTTACACGAGAGATGACAGATATTCTTGGTCACTTTAAATCTCGACACTTTGTCATTTGGTGTAGATAGGATTTTGGAAGCATATTCTCACCATCTGGTAGAAAGAAAAATGATTGTTTAATTTTCAATTTCCCATTTCCGTCGCTGTAGAAAATGGCCATACAGTTATTTCACTGGTTAAATTGGCAATATAAGCTTAAACCCCAAGTGTAAATACTAAAGCAAGCAGCGTATAAATAGATGATGTTCAACTAAGGAGATAAAAAACAAACGTGATTATGCAGCTCATTTAGCACAGAACAGTCGAGTTCATTCGATAATATTAAGCATGCTTTATTGGCAAGATACAATTTTGTGTATTTGGGGAGAAAATTAGATTGTAATGGGAACGGTTCAGTGATGCTTTTCAATTGTAATCTTACCCTTCGAAATTGTTTAGAATTTACTCAATGAAAACTCGTAAAACCCTTTCTCTCTCTCCTATGCCACTTTCAGTTTCATGGAAGTTTTACACATCCGAGAAATGTTAGCCTAAACATTCTATTCTATCCAGCTAGACAATCTAGATATACAGCCAATGGAACGTTAAATTGCACCAAGCAAGTGTATTTCTGAAGCCTACAAAATTACTCAACACAAACGACGTCGTATCCAGTATTTATTGGCGTCCATACCGTTTGCAAACATTGCTAAGCCAAGAAGATTTGTTCAAAATGGCAATAAAAATGCAGAGCAAGTCTAAAAATGAGAAGGTATCGAAGGAAACACATAAAGCGCAGTGTTTAATCCCACACATGCACGTACTTTTCTAAACTTCTGATGAAATGCAAGAAGTTCCCTTCCACAACGATGATCAAAGTAAGTTTTGTGCTGCTGCATCCGTTCATTTTATCTATTTAGCTGATAATAAAAAAGTGTAGAAAATATCTGTATCTTTTTATCCACAGAGGAGAGAGCACCACTGAAATCGTAATAAGGATTGTTTAGAAAAGAGCAATTGTAAAAACTAATTTATGTAGTAATCAAAACTTACTCCTAAAATTGGTGATTGCGATGAGAGAATAAGAATGATGCACATTATATTATTAGTTATTACACACTCACGTATCCAATATACAGAATATAATTGGCAAAACTCAATAATGTATTCTTTTAGTCTTTTCGACCGCTATTGTAAACAATGCATTAAATAACTTGATGATACACGCAAATGTTAAACATATATGTACGGATTAGTATCAAAGGTACTTTTATATATAACAAAGTTATAACGTTCAGGTAATGGATTTTCCATTAATCATTGGGGTTTTTTTCCTCTCATAATCCTTGATAAATACTATTTCATTCTTGTGCGAATTTTGGTCAGAGATTATGCAGCGGATTGGAATGGCTAATTACAGTGAGCGCATGGCACATGGAAACTCCTCAATAGTGCATATAATTTGCAATAAAGTTGCTGACTAATAGGAGTGCGCACCCATTCCAATCCTTTGGATTTGAACTTATTGTGTAGCTAATTTCAGGTAGAAAAAGGAATTTCATTACTAACGGATCAGTGTTCATCTACCTCTAATCAGTATTCCCTTTTGAAGAAACGTTGTGCGTAGAGACTGCATCGTATCCTCCACTAATTTTGACGCTGTGCATGCTACATACATTACCAAATGTGTCAGCTCGGCAAACACTCAAACCATTATTGGAGCCCTATTCAATCATAATGATTTCATTCATCTACACCAAATCTTGTTATTTACTTGTTTTCCAAGAAGAGTGTACGATGAAGCGTGAAATCTGTAATCCATCACCATCATCATCAATACATCGATCGATCTATCCATCTATCTATCCCATCGAGGATAAATTTTGATTACGCGAGACAAAAGCTGCAATTAATGTGTGATACGTATTGTAGTTTCGATATATTTATTTGAGTCTTTCAGGTATTTCGTCTCGGTCATTATGTTACTTAAAGCGAAGCGTAAAAGTGCTGGGCACACAACTATGCATGCAATTCCAATGCAAATGAATATTGTTCAGTTAGGATTGAATAAATTAGTGTAAGACAATAGACGAAGGCAAGTGTCACGGTTCACAGCGTACATATTCATTACAGCCATGCTGTGTCTCTTGCTGTGAGTGGGTGTAATGTTAGTACTTCTTTTTAACTAACTTGTACACACCGAACATGGTCAAAGTGCATGAAAAAAGAGTCTGGCATTATTTCGGCATTATATTTTGTTCCTCTTTTTTCATTCATTGTCAGTTCGTCAGCATTTCTTGAGATGACAAATATACTCACAAAAGGTGCACAATGGTCCGCATTCTGCAAAAGTGCTAAAGCGCATACCTACACCCAACATTGGAAAGTGGCAAGTGCCACCAACAATTAAAAAAATTGCATGCATCATTCATGCGGTTGGCAGTAATGTATAATGAATTGGAAAAACGGTCACTGACTGCTTTAAACAGCGTTATCACCCGGACTCTCTTCACCAGCTACGGGAATAATAAATTCTCCTCTGGTTTGACACCACCAAGGAAAAGTCTTTCAGTCAACCAATCAAGTATTAAAAATAATTGTTCCGCACTCACCCGCATTTAAGCATGAATCATTCATACATTTATGTTATAAACACTTGGAGTCGACACTGCGTCTCATCAATTAGCTCGGATGGAGACATGCAATCACATGAACTATTTTGATCCGGATATGAGATATGACATTGACAGCCAAATGCATATAACATATGGCTGCACCAATATGCACGGAAATTATTAAAAGTAGCTACCATGAATTTAATGGGCTGTGACCACGTCCGTACATAGTATGAAACGTCAGAGAGATTTAAAGGTCCGGGAAACTTCGTGTTGTAATGTACACTTCCCACTACTTTCATTCGTCTTTGCGGATAAAATTTACGTCCCTACTTGTAATGCAAGTCTGAAATATTCTTTGGCTAAAAATGGTAACTAAGCACCAACACAAATAATACGTGGAGTGCAGTCTTGACCGCGGAAATTTGCATTACTTTAAATTATTACGTAGGTACAGATTATGTTTCGTGAGGTGGGTTTTTTCATAGCTAGTTAATATTTTGAGAAGGGCTTCATATAGAGATGTTTAGTTGGTCTCTGATGTCATAAACATTTGTCTTGTTACATGATATTATGTTAATGTGCAACAATATTTGGATTTATTCCATCGTCTGAATTATGCTCGTGAATTTTGAGAGTATAAAGGAAGAAGAAGTTTTCAAGTTGGTCATTACCAGAGAATTATTTAGTTTCAGAAAACACATATGGAATATGGACACCGCAAATGACCAATTGATACATGGCATTTATAAGTATTAACAAACAGTTACAGTGGGAACACAATAAATCCACTGTCACGACTGTTGTTTTATTTCATTTCATACCTATCTAGTTTACTAGTTAAAGGAATATGCAAGACAAGACACATGTTATCAGTACTTTAAAGCAAGAGCATGGTAACTGAGTATGAGCAAGTCAGGGTTGGGGATGGATGGAAAATCTGGATTTCAGCAATTCAGGATTTACCCAAATATGCTCAGTCACAGGATGGGATGAAATAAGAATGACCAAATAAAGCGTGACTCACACACAATGCCTGTTACAGTTCAATAGTTTATTAATGAGCAGCTCCACACAGAAAAATGGAGTTGGGTTACACGATGCATTAAAAACTTTGGGGGTTCACGTAGCCCATAGACATTCTCTGATGGCGAATCATCCATATAATTGCAAAAGTTTACTCGGAGTGATGGGAAATTCCGGAATATGGTATCAGCATCACAAAATTGGAACGTGTGCATAGGATGTTGCACACTTGACTGCGCAAAAAGTGCAAGTTATCTCATTTCACTCATTGGTAACACTTGTCTAAAAAGATACTATTTTTCAGAAAACAAACATTCCCTTCATTCACACGGAGGATGATGGGAGAAGGAGGAAACAAGGCATTTTTCACTCATATTCAATCTCCTACCTTATAACTCTCTCGTGTGCGAATAAAAACGGCGCAGAGCTCAGACCGTATATTACGAAACTGACTTGAGACTGAGATAAGCAATGAGCATCCATTTGTGGAGTAATAAGATCATGCCTCTTCATATAAACATTGAGATATCAGCACTTTCTTTCAATCCGCGTCCCAAACAGTTTGGCTCTTTCTATCTTCTACTCTGTGCATCCTAGGTGGGCTTGGCATGCCATTAAACCATACAAGTCCATGCTTACACTATCATTATTTCAATCAGTTCTGTTCAGCATGATCACATAAACCGTAAATTTTCTACCTTTTCATTGCAAGACCTTAAACTAGTGGGAGAACTCTTGCACTTTTCTTGCTTTCCACACAATCAATAATCCGGGCGGCTCAGTTGAGATTACAGAGGAACTCGACCAATTTTTACGAATCGTTTTTCTTCATCTCTCCTGCTGTTTGGCTCAATCCTTTCAAGTGATTCATTTAGCCATTAAATGAATCATAATTATGATAATGTATGAAACTCAATTTCTTTAATGAATCGTCGGAATATGGATGCATGCACATTGTTCTGGTTTTGCTGAGCTAAGCATTGAACTTAAAACCTGTGCATTCATTCGCGAACTGGTATCCGAGTTTCACACGCACTTCACTTATTTTCTTAGCCTGGAACTGCAAGATTGCCAGCGTGTACATTTCGGTTGTTGTTAGAGCGATATTGACAGAAACGTAACAGATTATTTGGCAATGTATCATCTTTACACTATACTAACTGGCCTGGCAGTAGCCTTTCCAGTTTAGCCTGTTTCTCAAAATAGTCCTAGTTTGCCCTCATTTAAAAGCCACTCTGGTCCAAAGTATGGAAGGTGGACGGTCATCATCACCACCACCAGCCTAATGGCTGAAATAGTGTTCCCGTAAAACTTACTTTAAACAGAAGTGAACCAACGATGTTTTTACAACGAGCATTTTTCACAAGTAGTAAAGCTGCTTAGTATTAGAGTAAAAAATGGAAAGATCTCTGCTCTCGATGTACATTTTCACCATTGATATGCCCCTTTTCATTATGACTTCTATATAGACGATATAGTTAAGCCATGAAATATGGACTCATAAATAAGTTAAATATACGAAACTGATTGAGTTGCTGAAATGCAGAATTAAATGAGCATTTTCCACATTTGGAGTTCTTCTACAGTTTGTTGATTGAGATATAACACTGCAATCCTTTTATTGATCTTCAATGTAAAGTATTGAGTGCACTCACTTTCCTACAAAGTAAACCACTTACACTTGCACCTGCCTAAATGTGAAACAAGGGAAGCAGTTATACCTACATTTTCCTCGTTTTGGCTCATGATAACCATGGAGTTTGCGTAATGCAACGAAACAAGGTGATTTAGTTGTTGGAGTGAATTTTTAGTTGCAAAAATGCAACCTGCAACATCCCATGACCGTGTATGCATTAAAAGAAATAAATGAAATTACTATAATTTCTTTCACGGTCTACGCTGCGTTTGTATTTTCTGTGAGCTGAGCAGTAATGCAGGTATTCTAGGCATGTACACAAAAACTGAGCCGCAATATGCAATCCGCCAATATAAAAAATAACGAGCTGTGCCTTGAATAAATTCAAAGTGCATTCAAAACTGGCAGGAGTAATTTTTTGGTCATTTCAGTCACTTCTAATAACTATACTTTGATGAAAATTACAAAGGGGTGAACAAGTTGAATGAGTGAGCACTGCAAATGACGGAATCAGACTAATGGCTAAAATTGAAGAGCATTGATATCATGATACAAGTGTAATTTTCAGCTACAAGCTAAAAAATCATAAAAAAATTGTTCCAACCTACCCAACCATCATCTAGCCATTTTCATCAGAGTAATCTGTGAAATAAATGTATTTATGCATCCACATATAGAGATTTTATGAATAGTTGAAACATTATACCTAAACATAACTTACAAGTTTACAAACCATTACTGCCTCAAAACAGTCTTGTCCATTTGGCTATAAACATTAGGGTTCATGGTCAATGGAGAGCAGCTATCGTATATTATGATGATTCTATTATTTTATCCAATCCTATAATTTCTGCATAATGTGATGTAAAACTCAATCTGGAAATATAATGAAGCTTCAGCATCTGCTCCGGTCTAAGAGACAACATGAAGTGCATCCAAAACAAAAATTATAGTCAGGAATCGCGATTGAATCCTACACGATGATAATAAGAGAGGGGCGCTTCTCATGCAGAACCTTATTTACACATGACATAAGTAGGCAATCAAAATTTGATACCTTGGTCATTCATATTCAGGGAGTTCATTGCAATTTAATCGTGAATATAAATATATACACATAAATACCTACGTAACTTGAACAGCCATGGGCCGACGAGTTAGATTACACCAGCAGCCAAGCCAGACATCGTACCTACGGCCGGGGTGGTTGGTTGTTGTTCCTACATATTAATCTACAACAATATAGCCTCAACCCAAAGCCATTCTGCCGACAGACTGCTATCAACTAGCCGACGTAGGTATGTCAGATGTCACCCTTGAGAAGAGGACAAGGAAAGGATATTTGCAGAGCTAAAACTGCATCTTTTTGCACATTCATGTAGGCTACTCCTTGCAAGTTTTTCTTGGTAGGTTGTCATGTCATCAGTGAGTAAAAGGAAACGGTAGTAATGAAGCGAAAAATAAATGTTGTCTTTAAAAGGCAGTAAATGCCTCATTATTAGGTGTCCAAATCATACACGGTTCATTAATCTTAAAACATGATACACTTATGGTTGACAGCCGTGGATCACATTGCAGCCAGCATTGCAATAATGCTTGCATCCATATAAATAATATAGGATACGCGGTTGTCCTCTCATGATGTGTCGTTCCTAAAAATTACGAAAAAATGAACGCGAGGAGAGCTCCAACCAAACAATATGGCAAGTTTGTGGGCACATTGCCATCTGTATGTTACGTGGGTTTTGTGCCCATTGTATATGAAAAAATTCCAAATAATACTTTTGTAGACAGTTTTATTTTGAACAGGTTTCCTTTGTGTTCTTTTAAGTTAAAATTCAAGGCTATTTTAGCTGATGGCGATTATTTTAGCACCGAATAAATCTGCCATAATGCTCGCAATCACGATAATTTCACTGAAATTTAGCGTGACTACTTTTCATCAAATTGACACTTGAAGGAATTTTAGAGATTACAACAAACAAATCCTCCTTTAAGTGTTCGTCTGTGCCTACTTGTATATGTATCACTTGACTGATTTTATAGCCGCATTTAGTAAGCGATTGCAGAATATCATGCTGACTTTATAGTATCTGTATGGTAAAGGTCAGTAACTTTGAAATTTTCCATGATTCATGAGGAGTTTAATGAAGCTCTCGGGAGGAGAGTGTTAGTTGGTTGACACAATCAGTTATTGTAATTCTGCTGATATGCTGAATAGTGAATATATAACTAAGTTGGACAGGACGGTGTGTAGGTAGGTGTCAAAACTGTTTACTTTCAAGACTGTTAAATATGCGTCCCATCGCATTTCAATTTTAGCTACCTATAAGGAAATAGATTTGCGCGACGTGTTCTCCTAAGTATGCACGCAGGAAACAGGCACGAGAAGCACGTACTTGGACTGACATAGTGGTATGGTTTAACCAACCACAAAGTGATTTTCATTAACACTCTCAAAATCCCGTTAACCTGAGTTAGAGTTTCTTTGCACCACTGATTTGGCAATGAACAATGTGATGTGTGATATGCACATTGCCACAAAAGCTATTATCATGTTCTAACAACCTGACATGTTTAAGACGACCTACCCTATCAGAGCTTGGAATTTCGAAAAAAATACATACTGCAAATTACTTTCATTCCTAATACAGCGTCGCCAATCATTCATCACGCTTGCTTTTCTACGTCATTACGCTCTCCTGTCATATTCATTTCCTTTACTAAACTAATTTAAAAAACTAATATGTGATAAGCTATTTCAATTCCCTAGTCAACAAAGAACAAAACGAAAGTGTATTTCTTAACTAAAGAATGAAATTAGTTTACGCTATATGCCCATTTTGTGTGAATTGTGCAACTTTTGTTTCGACAATTGACATTACCCCTCTTTATTGAGACATGATACTCAGCAACGTCACCCAATGATTCCATGATGTCTAAACTAATGGTGGTGTACGTAGTTCTGAAACGTGAATAATTTGAGCCTGGAACAGAGAAAGGCATTGTACAAGAGAAACGAGTTATATATAAAAAAATTTCACATTGTCATTTACATTAGTTACATTAGTTAGTACAGCTCAGTAGTTATAGTATCGCAAACTCGAAATCAATAATACAGTTGGTTGAAATGAATTGGTTGGGTGGATGCGTCATATTAACGATCCATTGTCTCAACTGTTCACGCCAAGCAGCCAGCATCCTGAGGAAATGACTGATGTGGAAAACAAGTGATGAAATATTCCTCTCAGCACTGATGACTGATCACTAAGCAGACGAGACGACATAACGTGACACAAGCATGATTTGCTCAAAATGTCATGTACCTCCTTCTCATTCATCTCAATCGTGGCCTGTAGCAAGGCAGGTCATTTAGAGCAGCATCTAGCTTTTCCACAATATTCTTAACCTTAGTTCTTCATATGAAATAGGCTTAGAATACCCCAAGAAACACAAACAGCATGGAAGCATGTATACAGGCAAACTTAATACTAGGATTCGAATAAATATGCTCGAAACGGGTAGTTTGTTTAAGCAAATGTGCTATATAACCCAATTACCATAGAATATGCTGACATGCTGGAAAAAATATCAAGTTTTAACTATATAACCTTTAAAAATGAAAAATCCTTAACAATTTTGTTGAAAAGTATACCTTTTTTTAGTGGTCATATAGCAAGTTCCAAAAAAATTGTTTAGCATGGTATTTTTTTGTTTGTCAGTAAAAAAATGTCTCGAAAACATCAATTTAGCATACAATATTTTTAAATGCTGAAATATAAGCCACACACAATAATATGCAAATTATGTCCGTAAATATTTGCTGCATGAACTGTCCGAATGCAAAATGTCAAAATTGCTAATGTACAAACAAGATTCAAAATCATACAAATCCGGACCCTAGTTATTATAAAGGCACAAACGATATGAGAGAACGCAGTTGCCATTTTAACCGTACGAGATGCGCTTCATAACTAGACAAACAATATCCATTCGTTATGAACCAGATAAGTAAAACTATCAGCGTAATGACAATGTTATTCCCAAACCCATCTAAAAGGTTAGGAACATGTCATTACATAAAAATGCAATGGCACATCAAGTCATACATACCTTCGATATTAGCAGTTATTTTATTGATGAGCAACCGTGCCATTCGTATTGGCTGTCTTCAATAAACACATTTTACATTTATCTTGGTAGTACTCAGGAATCCTAATGTTACCAAACGGGAGTGCACAGAGAGTGTAGAAGTTGCATCCAATTTTTATAATCTCTATCCTCATATTTGGGTGACTATGACCAAGATTCCGACAAGCAACTCCATGTTACACAAGAGACTATAATATCCTATTACCCTTAAATGTATTTAATCGGCTGCAGTTATGAAGTATATATAACCATACGTAGGCCTTATCTTTTAGTATAGTTCTGCATTGTTTTTAAATCTAATAGTATTTAGGCATTACAGCTATAGCAATTCGTCTGTATTTTCAAAGCATTTTTATTTATCAAACGCAAATGCTTATCATATTTACATAACGCATCAGCGAATTCTTAAAAAATTTGCTTTGCAAAACATCGAATCATCGTTCAATCTCATTTGACAAAAATTAAATAAGTTCTTCTAAGGCTTTTGAACAAGCCTACTCAAAATGTCCAATGGATACTGTTTTGTGATGAGGTTGAGAAAGACAAGCTTAGCAAATGACATTAATAAGGCATACATTTTGTTTCATACCTAGAAAATGAGCGTTGGTGTGATCGTAAAGAACAGATCCAGGTTTTCGTTAACAGGAAATATTTTTCGAATTCACAAGGATCTGAATGTATTACGTGAAAACTGAGGCTAAAGCTTTTACAATGCTTCCTTTTGTCAAATTAGCCTTTCGAGTAAATTATCCGTCCGTAATAATTCTACGAATTCAAAGCGTAGTGACAATTAGGTGTTGCAAATCAAATAGTGATTAACTTTTATACGAATCTAACATATACTAGAGAAAGCTGTTTTGCTAAATGTTACAACTAATATTACACAGCCTTTGTTCTCCGTTCGTTCCAATTTTCCCTTCATTTTAAAACGGTTGGGAAGCAGGAGTAGGACTTCCCTTAAAAGTAATTAGGTTATTAATGCGGTTTCATTTTACCCACACACATCAAATTATTTCTTTATTCAGCCCCTGAAATGCTGTCATTTGGTTTTAATAAATAGTTCTTACAATTATACCAAATTTTCTTTTAGTTTAGTAAACATGATGGAGTAATTATTTAAGCCTGTGAAATACACTAATTTCTGACGCCCAGAGTCCAAAAGCATATATATATACATATATGTTTAACAGAATGGATATATATGGATAACTTTTTGCAACAAACAAATGCGGAAATCCAGCAAAAACTGGGAAAGCTTAAATAATTATCTGTATTGCACACTACATAATTGCTTCCAAACATCAGCTTAACATCTAGTCTTCCGAATGTGTACCAATTTCTTCCTTGGTTCGGAAATGCTACTCTGATTTTGTAAGCAGGGAGTGCTGGCAAACTAGAGCACTGATAAAGGACAAAAAAGTCCACATTTTATGTCTCCATCTAACATAAAGAAAGAAAAGTCACCCTATAATTTTGAGATTGCTTGGAGTCGCGTGTTAATACAGAAATGACTGAATAGCAATGATTTCTCTGTGTAAGTCTCGCCCGCCTCTCTGTGTAAGTTTCAGAAGTAGAAAGAATCAGTATAGACTGAACTACTAGTGTGCCCTAGAAGCATCCAGCTCCTCATTAATGAATAATTAGGGAGTACACGTGGCAGTAATAAAAGGTGCGGGCGGATGATGATGCTCCCGATTTTCCTTGTGATATTTACGAATAGCTTTCTACATTAGTTGCCTTCTTACTTTCAAGAGCATGCGATGCTATCCAAACAACGCACATTATACTGCGTGCAATGGACATTCGAACAGAAAAAGGTTTACGCGTAAAATAATGTAGGATAGTCGCCAACCAAACTATCTGATTTGGCCTCTACGATATACAGCACGCAAGTTTATGAACTAAAAAAAACCTTTTGTTTTCCCAAAATGTGGCAGAAGCAGAATAGCATACGTTTCTTCCGGCATAGGTCATACATATGTGCCATGCACAGCGCTATATTTCATCATTTTTAACTAGAGTTTGACGTTGTATTAGCAACGCTGTAGCAGTGAAAGATGGGAAGTGACTCCTGGATTTCCCGAGAAGATTTTCATGAGACCCGAAGTGACCTATTTGTTAGCTAGTATACTTAAACGCAAATGTGTTAAAAATTTACACAGGAATTACTTATTAAAGGGAAGCTCAAAGATCTCTAATTAATTGGCCCAAAAAATGTTTTCCAAGGCTAATGCTATGGTAATCAGAAAAATGTCAGAATTAATTCTCAGAACACGTACAACCAGCTGGTTCACGCACGCACACATCATGCTACCAAACTGTCATTCGTTTTCATTTTGAGGGATCAAGCGCAAATGATGTTTTCATCCTAACGTGCGTTCGGGCATCATAAATTACGCATTTTATGTTACATCATGTCCACAATGATGTTTTCTGTTTAACTGGCAGTGGTGGACGTATCAGGTACATAAAAAGGGGTTGCGAACAGGTATTTTTTTATTCCATTACCATTTGATACCCTATTTTTAAACGATCTCCTTCCCTGTCTCATCTAAAAGAATAACGAAGTGAAGCGGAATATAGAACGTGCGTTAATGTTGAATGTGATTCCTTCCTTCAAGCAAAACTCCAAGACTGTGAT
Source organism: Orchesella cincta (assembly GCA_001718145.1). Taxonomy (NCBI): domain Eukaryota; kingdom Metazoa; phylum Arthropoda; class Collembola; order Entomobryomorpha; family Orchesellidae; genus Orchesella; species Orchesella cincta. Next base: position 94,141 of record LJIJ01000227.1, on the reverse strand, counting down.
GGTGAAAGATCATTATTTGAAGAGAAAATTCGTCGGTAACAGGCACGGCTTACATACCTTTACGCACTTTCCGCTACATTTAGGACATTATCATTGAAATCATGGTTTAATTTTTGGACTACGAGAAATATATGCGGTTTTTACGCAAGAAACGGTACGCCACAAAACCCGCAGTCTTATATAGTACTTTCATGTTACGCGTTCATCATCCCAGTTTTTGTATCACACGCATGAAACAAAAAGAAGACAAGAAATGTAGGACTCAAATCAAAATTTGATACGCTAATATTCAGCTCGTCGAGCATAATAATCTCTTAATGGCCTTCCTATTTTCTCTTGCAGAAAGCGGATAAAGTTCACGGGGAATGTTACGGAATGTGTCTAGTGATCAGTTGAAATGAGAAGACTCGAGAAACTTTTTCCGTTACGGAAACTATAAATGAACCTATGCTGCTACGCTAAAAATTCTATAGAATCGTACACGTGGCCAGTTTCCCTAAGGTGAAGGTGTATTCAAAGTTAATAAAGAGCCGCAATTCACTTGCCCTTTGTCAGCACGCACTTATGCATGTATGTGAACTCGCATTTGCATTGTGCGTTTCTTTTCTGTTCCCAAAAAACCTCCAAACCCAGACACACCAGCGGATCAGCATGTTCTCTCCAAGTCATGCAGGAAAACCAGCGTGTGTACTTCCTACCACCATGGTTTGTTTAATTCGACTGCTCATGAACTTTTTCTCCTTCAAACGAAGGTATATATTACGGCATCTTTAGCTGTTTGAATTGAAACGTTGTGATTAGGACGTGTCATATTATTCGTTAGAACAGCAAAAAATCAGTTTCGTCATACTTATCACTCTCCTTTCTTTTTGTTGGTGTTGTACATTTATGACATTTATGATGAGTTAGTGGAATAAATTAACATAAACTAGATAAAATACGATGTTGGCAGTGACGTTTTGAATCTAAAATGATGATAGCCTATAGACAATAAACGAAACAAGCTAAACGATAATTTTGGCTTGAATCTCATTTTCTGACTTTTGATGATGATTGTTTGAAACAAATGTCTGAAACTGATAGTGGTCATGGTGTGCATTGGAAGTGAAGGAAAATGATATCGATGTAAATCAGTGGTCATTCAAACACTGATAATACCCCATGTGGATTTCGTTGCTGTGCATTAACAGTTTGTGTGTTGGTAATCAGAACAGCGACTTTGTTTTTCTGTCACTGTTGTAAATTAGGATTTTATTTGAATCATATGTCAAAGATACGCTCCACGACAGATGCACCAGACAGATATCAAAACCATTCGTAAAAATACACATTTGACATTGCAAATGTGCTGGTGTATGTGGGTACTTAAACTCAAAATTGATAGCATGTTCGTTTTTAGATACACGAAAAGTATTTTGTTGGCAAACTGCTTTAAGTGCATCGGCTTAGTCATTAAATGATACATACCTTGCTCTTACAATATGTTGAAGTCGAAGCATTATGCAAACGATTATCAACACTCTACATAATTTTTGCTGCTGTAATAGAAGCTGTTATGCACTTCTTCAGCTTCATATGTGACCTTCAGTTCCCAATTTTCGGGAAATTAATTGGCTTTGGCAACGTGAAACTTGAGGCTTGTTCTCAAAACAGAGGCAGTCTCCTCTATTTATTGTTAATTAGCTTGTTTTAAGTCCTCGGGTATTGTCTATCATCGTAATTATACCATTTTTGAAAGGATTTCCGTGGAATCGTCTAATTAAAGTATCAGAAACGACCTTCACGGCTGACTGGAAATTCTAGTTTGAATTGGAATCACATCCTGCAGGAACCTGAACACATAAGTATAAAGAACGACATGATACGAATTGCATTAGTGGCGTTCCATTCCATTTCACATGAAAGCAATATTAATGGACATGATTGCATTGCAGCGCAGTAAATGAAAGGCTGGAAGAATGAATGGCTGATCAGAAGTTTGGCATCCGACCTTTTAATCAGGTATAATGTGTCCTGCATATTGAATTTCAGAACAATCTGTTGATTCGAATAATATCACAAGCTCTTCATTCATCATTCATTAATACCAATGGGCATGGTGGTGTTGAAAAGATTTGATCTAGATTCCAGCATCAATCTGTTTCTTGTTGTCCTATATAACCGTGTTGGTATACTATGCTCAAAGCTGAGCCCTAACATGCATACATGGAAATAAAGTGAACAGATGTATTTTTTATTACAATTACAAGGCTCAGATAGAATTTCACATGTATGTTTTGAAGCCGCTCTCTGTGAAGGGTGATTGTGTTGGAATTATTGCGACAACTAGTAGAGCTTCACTAATGCAATCAAATACACAAAACGCAGACGCTTAGTAGTATACTGTTGACAGAAAGTGTGATTAATTCTTTACCAACTACTACAAATTATTTTGTGCTGAAATTACCACGATGATCTGATAACGTACGGAACGTAAATAATACATAAAGCTTTAAGTTGGTCAATACTTTGAGTTAGAGCGAAGAGATGGCTATCTTTACGACTGGCTTTGTAATGTCTTCATCTACAACTTATTTAGTGGGACATTAATGTTTCTCGTCAATAAATGTATTTCAAAAATCCACACAAGTATTGCACTTCGACATCAAACAGGTTTAGAATATCTGACGACTCAAAACAAGAAGCCAGAGCAACCGACGTAATGTTCTTTCTTACCAAATGCCGTAATACTCGAGCAAACCTGACTACCAATGAAGGTTTGTCGGATGGGGTAAAATAAGACTGGGATGTTCACTCACATCAGCGAAAATCTAATTTGATATTTTAATTGACATTAGAGTCTCTGTTATCATTTCCATTGACGTGGCTTTTGTGTTTAAACTGCTCTTTTCCAGACTTCATGCTTTGTCAAACCGCAGCCAAGCTTACGTAGTTCGAATGGAAAGGAGGAAATTGTATGATTTTATTAACACAAAACTAATTATCTTTGAAAACTACTAGGAACACAGCTTATGCTATGAGGTTGAAGTCTTTGCTCACAAGCCACTGGAGATAGCTATAAGATATATCTTACAATAAATGGCTGTGCATGCAGGTGGATAGTGGCTCCAGAATTGGAAAAAATTGAGACGACACACATAATTCAAAACGACAGGAATAGCGATAAACCTCTTGGGAGTAAATCTAATTTTCTGTCTTCCCCCTTCCAAATATTGTTTTGAATAGACCATCCATACCAAGAAGAAAAATACAATAATTTACACAGCGCATATGAATCCTGAACATGAAGTATTACGAAGAACGAGATCGCCCAGTGTTGACGTCACGATGATTGTTTAGGGAGCCCCCGACAAAAAGTACGTCGCATCGTAACGGAAGAGAGGTTTGGGTTTGTTGACGATTTTTAAGGCCACAAGATGGGTTGTTGCCGAAGATTGACTGATCTCGCTTTACAATCATCATCTCAGACTATGGAAACATTGGCTGTCACATATCAGACAGATGACAGACAACTTTTAAATTTGCATATCACAACTGACGTAACACACCAAATCTGAGTGGGGGTATGTAGACATCGACTTGACATCAACTCATATGAGTCGAAAGAGTTGCAGATTATTGAAGATTTTCTGTTCTTCTCCGCTTATACGTGTCGATGAATTGACAAGTGGCACGGAACTGCAAACTTGAATTCAAGATACGCAACCAATACATTTCCCAGCAGTTAGCCTCTGACTGACTGTTGTTGACGCTGGGTTGTGTAGTTTTCAAGGATATTTAGTAAAGTATATATGCCTTTTCTGATAAAGGAAGCTAACCACCACTCTTAAATAGGAGAATGAATTTTTCGTACTAAAATGTATATGACGCTTGCGTATATTCATCATCTGTAAAGGCTGACATAAATAAATAATTCATACACAACAACATTTACACCTAACAGATATGTACACGACTTGTCAATTTAAACGAAAAGAAAATGCTCTTTGTGTATTGCACAAGTGGGGTGACAAAGCAGAAGCTGATGATACTTTAAAGTAGTATTTTTGCTATTACTTCCAAATATAGAGTCAGAGAACACATAGCCCAGTTAGTCATAACAGAACAGTGATGAACTATGTTGAGAGATAAAATCCAGTTCTAAGAATCTGACCCTGTCGATTGACTGACGGAGCAATCAATTTACTAAATTTGTACTTTATTAGGATCTGGGTTTAGGGGTTCGCAACCAGAAAGAAACTGCGTAACTAGAAGAGTAGATTAATGGGTGGAAAAGACAAAAGAGACTTGAGAAGGATTGTGAGTAGCAACTATGTTGACTTTTGGAAGAAGGAGCGCATTAGTGTCCTATTTACTTTGGGTTTCAAACTCATCATCATCATGCATTTTTCAAGAATAACATTTTATTTAGAAAAGCAGGCAAGGATTGCATTACAGAAGCCAAAGATGCTTTTAGATCGGAGCAACAACAAATTATTCATCTTACCACCGAGAATCCGTATGAATTTTACGTTGATAGTCAAAAGAAGGTAGCGTCTTGACCAAAATTAATGATCATGAAACAGATCTCTTTGTCTTTGTCATGAATGGAGCTACTAATCAAGAGATAAAAAGACCTTTCTCATGTTCTCCATCTCCTGATGACAGCACTTACGCTACTGCTTATAATTTCGTTATTGTACTCCCTGTCCCAAGTCGCACTCTGCACTCACAGAAGTATGGGCTACAACCACTGCAACAACACAGACTCTACAATAATGTACAAAGGAACGGAGAGAGTGACTGATCAAGAAAAACTGTCACTAGCTAATGTAAAAGACCACATTGGAGAGACAATTCAGCGCTGCATTCATGGTAGCCGACTCGATTCACAGTGCAGTGGTAGCCGAGTCACAGTCTAATTTCGCGAATCCCTACGATTATGCAGTCAAGTATTTACTAGTATCACGTCAAACAAGTGGTGCACTATAAAACTGCATGAAATGTCAGAATCTGCTGATAAATTGTTGCCATCCCAATTCTAAGAAATTACATCGATAAGTGCAATTTTAATTGAGCACTTAATCACCTCCAGCAACGCTTAATGTGTAGCTTAATTTCGCACCTTTAAACAAGGAGGATGTCTCAATATTCCCTTTACAGTTTAAGAGTATTTCATCTAAATCAATAGTTTTGCAGAGTATAAAAGCTACAAGCAGATTAAAGTAGCATACATGAATGCCGTTGTTCTTGGTAGGCTACTAAGACAAGGTGCAGTGGGCTGCGTGAAATCGCTGGGGTAACTTGAAGCAGGGAAAATATTAGTGTTCGGTTCCTTTCAGCAGGGTAGTTGTGTCCGGAACGGGAAATTGGCAATTCTAAGGACTTGTAGCTTCCACTCTTGCCTTGTTCCGTAGAATATTGTATTGCTGAATTGAAACTGTTAATTTGCTTTCTACACGGTCTTTTATTATTGTTCCCCAATGTAATCTAACAATTTCTTCATGTGTACATATAAGTGGCCCAAGAATAAATATAAAAAAACTTTACTAGCAGTAGTGGAGGAACTTCTTCACTGGCTGCTGGTTTGTTTGCATTAATATTTCTTTTGCAAAAAAATTGTATTTAGTTTGGACATGTAACCACCACTGAAAAATGCTTGGTAGAATACGGTGTAGACGGACACTCACATTCACGCGATTGAGAAGGATGCGCACCAGCCAAATGCAAGTTGGCGAATAAGTGAGTTTACGGCATATGCACGCTGTTTTCTTCGTTGCTCACACAGGAAAGAGAGAGGAAACGAGGAGGATAAATATGATGGCATTGATACTGCTTCTATGTATAATAGGAATTGTATTCAAACACTAGTTTCTGACAAAAATCTCTTTCCTTTACACAAGTTTTGATTATTGTTCTTTTCCGAGTTTCCTGGATGACATGATTCTTTTTGTATTTGAATCAGTATTATGTTGTTTGCAGGAGGATATAACGGAAAAAGTTCTTGTTTACGCATGCTGAGATACATTGTCAAAGCTTAAGAAAATATGAAAAAGGAAAAGTATTAAACTGATTAACCAATGTTTTAACAAGCATTAGAATTCGTTGCATGTATGTACTATAGGTACACTTATGTAAATATTAAAAGTTTGTTAATCAATCTTTAGGAATGATGAAGCTGGAAAATTCATGAAAATTTCTAGACACATTAAGTTCCACTCTTACAAGGGAAGTACCTGAAGTGTCAGGAGAGTTCAGACAAGTGAAATAGTGTTTCTAGTGTAGTTTGACACGATGAAGACGATGCTGTATTCTGTTTTCTGTAAAACTTAACTTTGGAATTTACACGAATGGTTATTTGTATTGCCAAACCCAATGGTCAGTGAATTAGGCATATGAAATACCACTGAAACAGCCTGCCTCTTAATTCGTTCTAGTAACATCAAAAACAAAACTTTGATTAAAAACTTTGAAGAATTTACTCAAAAGGAATTTTATTTGAATAAAATCTAGTAAATTTGCTTGTAGTGCTGTTCCATAAACTTAACATGTAAATTACAAAGTTAAGTTTTACAGAAAACTGAATACAGCATCGTGTTCAGCGTGTCAAACTACCTTAGAAACACTATTTCACTTGTCTGAACTCTCCTGACACATCAAGTACTTACCTTGTTAGTTGGGTTTTTGGGGTAATGGTTGATGAATAGAAATAGGGACGAGAGGCTGTATTAAATCAGCATCAAAATATGGATGTACAAATAAAACTGCGACATCATCAAAACTTTAAGCCGTTAATTTTTATTTGACAATCTGCTCCCGACTGCCAGTGTACTTTTTGATGGTAGACGGACATATATATGCTATGTCTATGCAAAATGACAAATATAGTTGCTTCCTGGAACACTTTCCAATGTCAGCTACTCATTTTCTTATACGTTTATGCGATTTCATGCTAAAATGAGTAGATAGATCAAGTCTAGTGGCCTGCCACTCAACTTTCTGATGCTTTGCTACAAATGAATCAGATATCACTTCAGTGTCCAGCCAGACACATTTGATTTTGACGACTGACTCCCGTAAATCACAGACTAGCAGAAAATGCATATATTCTAAATAGCTAATACACATTCGGGTCTACATTGCCGTTAGATTAGGAAAAGGTACGGGGAGACAAAAACTAAGGAACACGAAACTCAGAATAGAACAAGGTAGACCAATTCTATAGGTTATCAGACCCGGAGTATAATGTTTTGCCTGATTACACAAGGTAAGGATTTAAAGGGGACCTCTGCCAACCTATTCCTTAGGTAAATACTATGCATCCAGTTTGATCTACTGGTAATACAGGTAGCAACAACAAAAAAATTATGCAACTGGTGACTGGTGCCAAAAAACGCCACTCTCTGTAATATGTTGTAAATTAGCTGAAGAAACTGTTCTCAGCTTGAACTACTACTGGAATTCTTTTATTGACAACTTTTGGAAAAGCTTCTTTCCAGCGAATACTTCTTGTTCTTCGAAAAAGAATTGAGCATCAAAGTTAGTTTCAAACTTCATCATACATACATATGAATGAGAGTTTTCTAATCCAGAAACTTAAACTGCAATCTCTACTTGTTACAAAGGTTGGAATACTATTTCACAAAATGGAAAAGGTCAGAGTGGACGATATCCCCCTTTTATAATAAGCTTATAAAGTTATGCTTTATGGAGTAATGTGTGCATTCGACAATTCAAGACGAACATCTGCTCCACCAACATAACTACAAAATCATCGTGGTATTTCTCATGACTGAAATTGCCATACACAAGAGTTCTAAAGTTTTCTAATTAAAGTTGCCTAACTTATGCTGTACATGATCTCATCACGAGGCTGCACACATGAATGTTAGTTACCTACTGGTGTAGGTGAAATAAAAGGTATTTTTTGCATAGATACTGTTTTAAGTATATAGCACTGCATATGATGCGCTGCTTGTGAGTTTGGAATATTGATCTCTTCACCGTTGTCTGAGAAAAATGTAGAGCAGTCTAATGATTGAATGACTGAACCCACAGGAGTTGGATACCTGCAAACTTTCTGACTACATTTCCCTTGTCAATTCATCTTATGCTGCCATCGTCAGTTAGTTAGACAGTCGAAATAAAGTTTAATCATTCAGCAGATGAGATTCGCCAATTCCGATTTACCTTTGGCTCTAATTTGCAAATGGTATCATATTAACTTATTAAACTAACTCCATATTTTACAATACCGCTCAGAGGTTGCTAATAATTTTAAAAATTCCATATCTATTTAACTGACGAGTTCCTTTAAACTCAAACATAAGCTTTGCCAAACTAATGGTATGTAAACACTTCAATTATTTTAAACACCTAATTTTCTTCCTTCATATCATAATTTATTTTGCGATGTAATCTTTGGCGATTACGAGCTTGCTCTCGTAAATTTAAGTTACGTGATCAAAGCTTTTACTATACATTCCGATTTTCAAGTACCTTGCTTTCTAAAACATCTTTCTAATAAAAATTATTAATCAGGTATTCAGGTTGGCATATCAAACAAGACTAAAGGCAGAACCGGCAAATTAAAACAACGCTGATGGTATTATGACTCTATACAGTATTAAAACACCAAACATTATCTTAATCAATAGTTTTAAAGATTAATTTTTCTATATAATGTTATTATAAAAGGTTGATTTAATTTTAATAATGAGAATTGAAATCATAATTAATGCTATAAAATAACCATTGTAAAAAGGATTGGCACCGGAACTGGTTGTACGATCTACACCCAAAATTTTTAAATTCTAAGCAAAAATTATGAAAAGCACAATTTCAGTAAAGGACCAGTTGCGATAAGGCCTGTTTTTGGTCGCACTTTTTTAAATTGATTTTATGTGCCTATCTTGTAGAGCGTTTCAAGCTGCATAAGATAGCATACTTTAAAATTTTTTAAAAAAATTCTGTTGGGCTCCAGAGGTAGGTTTTACCTGAAAAAATGGCCAAAACGGCCAAAATTCGACTTTTGAAAAAATCATTTCGGCATGTTCCCATGAAAAAAATCCAAATGTTTTTCTTGATTATGAACAAGTAAGTGATGTGTGTGTTTTGTATAACAAAAACCCAATGGCGTGTTTTCGTATTTTTGAGAAAATCCTGTTTGAAGTTTTCACAAAAAATGATGATATTAATCGATTTATTTATGCCATCAGTGATTAAACAAGTTATTTTGTATCCGTATCACTTGCATACAAGTTTTCCTCTCGAATGAGCCATAAATGAGTTGTATTGGATAGAAAATACAAAAGTTATGAGGGTTAAACTAAATATGAATATGGCAGTTTGGCGATGTAGACAGTGCAAATTCAAAAAATTCTGGCAAATTGATGGATGAGTGTACAACCTTGATATGGGTATTATTGTAACACACATGAGTTGTACTATCATAATCCGAGTACAAATGAAGATACTCCAAAGCATGTTGAAATGGAAGCAGGACAAAATCTCTGGTCGAGCCAAGTCAGAATTTTAAGTTTCTTATTTCGTACCTTCTTCACCACTCGTACTCCCATTTCAACATGCTTTGGAGTATCTTCATTTGTACTCGGATTATGATAGTACAACTCATGTGTGTTACAATAATACCCATATCAAGGTTTGTACACTCATCCATCAATTTGCCAGAATTTTTTGAATTTGCACTGTCTACATCGCCAAACTGCCATATTCATATTTAGTTTAACCCTCATAACTTTTGTATTTTCTATCCAATACAACTCATTTATGGCTCATTCGAGAGGAAAACTTGTATGCAAGTGATACGGATACAAAAATAACTTGTTTAAATCACTGATGGCATAAATAAATCGATTAATATCATCATTTTTTGTGAAAACTTCAAACAGGATTTTCTCAAAAATACGAAAACACGCCATTGGGGTTTTGTTATACAAAACACACACATCACTTACTTGTTCATAATCAAGAAAAACATTTGGACTTTTTTCATGGGAACATGCCGAAATGATTTTTTCAAAAGTCGAATTTTGGCCGTTTTTGGCCGTTTTTTTCAGGTAAAACCTACCTCTGGAGCCCAACAGAATTTTAAAAAAAAATTTTAAAGTATGCTATCCTATGCAGCTTGAAACGTTCTACAAGATAGGCACATAAAATCAATTTAAAAAAGTGCGACCAAAAACAGGCCTTATCGCAACTGGTCCTTTGTGTTGTTTGTACACTTAATAAAAACCCGTGATAGAGTGTAAGGTAAAATGACTAAATTATGTCGATGGTGTAAGGTGCCTCAATGGAGGGTTTCATTTGACAATAAATGAGCATTATTATTACTATTAGTATGTTAACCAATAAAGCAAATACTAGAGAAACGCGACGGACCAAAGTTAAGACAATGGAAGGCAGGAAGTCAATAACGAAACCAAACTCAAGCAAAAACAACATGCCGACGGGGCCTGAATTCATTAAATGTAGCCATACGCTGCACATACATTGTATGCAAAGTCTCTCAAAGACATCATCCTCACATTTCAATTGTGTCTTTTGAACCTTACTTACAGGTTTGGTTTGAGAGACAATCCAAAGATCAGAATGTCAATTTTTCAATGGCTTTTTCACAACTGCAGTTATTGATATTAAAATAAATACTGGTTAATGATATTCGAATAATTGATGCATATATAAAAATATGTAAACTAGCAATAAATATATAATTGAATGTGTACCATTAATACAAGAATAACAACAATTGATTTATTTTTCAAAGTTTGTTTGTAAAAAAGCTTTAAGGTTTGTTTCAGTTTACATAAAAATTTAGTTTTTTTAGAAAAGTTGTATAAAAAAAATTAACTCATTTTCGCAAAACCGATTTACTTGTGTTTTAGTAAAGGAATTGATTCATAGTAAGCACCGGTAGTAGTAGTAATGGCTCCAATTTAGTACGTCTCGGTTTGGTAATACCCATTCTCGATCATATACTGCAGGAATTCCTCAGTATCGAAAACCCCAGCGTGTAAGAGCACGTTTTTGACTGCGCTTCGGACGTCCTTTGGCATAGCACCAGCTCTACCACACACGTAGATGTACAAAGGCAAGTTATCATAAACCATTCGATTGAATAGTATGTCCTCTTTAACCAAGAGATCCTGCACGTAGTTTACTTTCCTGAAAAATATAAACCAATAGTTTTAAGCATTTTTTCAAACATTATTAGAGAAAATATTGAGAAAGATTAGTTAACAATTACCTCCCAATGCGGTCCCGTGAGAACGCGGGGTAGAACGTCAACTCATTACGCCCCACCATCTGGGAAAACTCTTCACCGAAATAGAAATCTTTATTTTTGTTGCGACAGCCGAAGAATAAATGCTTATCCCATTCGCCAGCATGCTGCTTTATCATAGATCGGAAGGGAGCCACACCGGTTCCAGGTCCAATCATGACTACATGAGCATTCTTTGGAAATCATCATAAATACACATGCGCAATTATTATTTGAGACTTAAGAAGACAAACTGATAGCACCCAATTTCAAATTGCTTTTATAATAAATAAAAACTCACTTCTGTTGGAGGCCGCATTGACCCTTTATCGATGAAGATCCCAACCTCCTTTCCAATGGGCAGTAATTAGCGAGCCAGTAGGAACAGGTCCCTTACGATCCGTTTCAGGTTGGTTTTGTACTGTACGACAGCGACTAGAATCTCAATATGGTGGTTTTCTTTTGGAGGACTTGCCAAGAGAAAGCTCTCGGGCGCATGAACGGAATTAGCTCAAAGAGGTAGTTCGCGGAACTAACGCTGCAGTGCTGGGGAAATCCAGAAGGACTTCCAAAATGGTTCTCCGAGGCCGACTAGTATAGTTGTAGAGCTCTTCTAAGCCCCTGGTCCACAATAGTCATCAAACTTCTCTTTGACCAAGGGATCATTTGCAAAGTGCCGCAGAATCTCAAAAGCATATACTCCGGGAATGCTTTGAAAGTTCAAAAGCTTCAAAGCCACTTCCTCCCAGGTCCAGGGCTGTGCGCCACATAGCCGATAGAATTCTGGAGGTAAGTTTATCCATTGCATGTCAGGATCGCTAATCAGAAAGAACGGCGGCTGGTCCTTGAGTTGCGGAAAAGATCAAAAAATCCTTTCACGTTCTCCGGAAAGTTCTCAGGATACACTTGGCAACGTCACCTAACATTTAAAATACAGTCAATCCATTAAAAACTCAATTTAAAATTTTGAAACAAACTTACTCCAAAGCATAATTTCACTACTTACCCGCGCGAAATCGAAGGTTACTAGCTTCTGTCTCAAAGGCGATCAGACGCGTGTCTTGAGAGTGATCCTCCGCCGTAAGCCGTTCATTTCGGATCATCTTCCGAAGCTCAAGTTTGTCGCACATTTGATCAGGTTGGCTCGGGATTACATTCTCAGAGTTTGAGCTTAACAACGTGTAACGCGCCAATGGAACTGCATCTGGGTTTGCCTTACAGGTCTTTGGAACCCAATCCTCCCATAACCGTCCGAGAAAGGGATTTAAGCACCAATGTACCCCAAATCATGTTGATCATCACACAGACATGCCTCAAATTTCCCCTAACTGCTTCAGTCGCCGATGTATCTTCTTAGCAGGATAATTGAACATCTCGTATGACGAATCCCCTAGCCCAATTACGGCGGAATGAATAGGAACTTCGGGAGCGGTGTTGGCGGACAACTCACTCCAGAACTCCTGCTGTCATCTGGAAACTCCCCCTCCAGTTGTTGAGATCACGAAGATGGTCTTGGCGTTGTTGCCCCACCCAATGGGTATTCAAATAATCCACAGAGATGTCCTTCATCGACACAACCCTAGGCCGGAAATAGTGGACAGGACGGCCAACTATCTTGTAATTATACGCCTCCCTTGCAATGCGATCAGCCACGTCACGTGCAGTTCCAGTTGTAGTTCCATACGCAATCAAAATATCCACTCGACCTGGCTCCTTCTGCTTTGAAGGACCTTCATCCTTCGGTGTTGATGGACTTCCATCAGCTGGCTTTGGCGGACCTGCATCCGCTCTTTCCCTTCGCTTTATAGGCCGTGGCAGTAACTTTGGAAGACGGATGTCCATTTTTTAGCTATCCAACAACTCCAAATCAATATAAACTGAAAAGAGAGAGAAAAATCAATAAAATCATTCAATTAGTTACACTGGTACAAAAAATAAACACTATGATTAATAATTATCACTTGGATAAATTGCAAAAGAGAGAATGATCAATAAAATCATCCAAAATCTGACACGACTGAGCACTATACCCAATAATTATCACTTACTTATCAAATACCAATCGGGAAGTCAGTATATCTTCACAATGACAGTCAGGTCAATTAAAATTAACCCTTAGTTCAGTAGATATCAAAGAATACGATCAGGATCCGCTAGAAAACATAATATTATAATAGTTAGCGTCCCGGTTGATTTTATGTATTAATTGCAAGAGATCTAACTATTATAATGGATAGAGCAAAAACCGACAACATCTGACATTTCACACTGACACTGATAGTAACTTCAAATTATCAAAGAAAATACTAAAAACTCGGTCTCGGTGTTGATCCACCCTTTTACCTGACAACTTGCTAGTGGTGAATTACTAATTGCAAGCAGTGATAATTGCAGACTATCACCTTTAATTGTGATCAAGAAATAATCCCACATGCACGTGGAAAACAAAAGTGTGAAAATAGCTGAGTAGATCAGCGCACGGTAAACCTCCGCACCACCAGCAGTAGGCTGGATGATACTGACTGACTGAACTGACTTGGCTCTCTGCCTGCTCTCTCTGATTACCGCCCGCAGTAGTACATGTACCAGGTTGCTCCGCTGTGGTATATACAATGCAATGCAGTAGTAGTGCAATACACAAGTTTGCTTGAGCTTAGCTTTGGCCAATTCTTCTATTCAAATTCTCTGCTGCCTTCTCCTTCTCCCATTATGTATTATGCTTGCATGTTGGTACACCTACTCCCAACAATTTCTGTATGCGATTCAGATACCAATTGTATTCATTCACATTATAATGTAGCACAAGCTGACAAATAAATGCTGGTGCTGCTTATGGTTTGTTTGTGTAGCTCATTACCCCTAGCCTTCTAACAAAAACTGTATCAACAAAGGTGTTGAAGATAGAGGTGAGAACGTGATAAAACGAGGGGACAGGCAAGGTTTGACCAGATACACCTATTGCTATTGTTGATTAAATTACGCTTATCTCCTAACTAAACACTACCAGTCGCTGTTTCTGTAGTAGTTCTGTACTTTCAACATACATGGTGGGTCTTTCAGAAACCTATTCAATAACTTGGACTAAATATCGGATTATTCTTGTCATTTTTGATAATTGCTGGTAATTAAGATTTACAAAGTATAGTATTAGTCATTTTTACGGCTAAAGAGATGTAAAATACATGGTAATTAGTAATTTTAATGGGTATCCCTGTATTTCTCCCTTATTTTCAAGTTTTACGATCTAACTTTGTGTTTTAAAACTTTTCTTGTCACACTATTTAGGAGATATAGGTGAGTAGCTTTCCGAGAGTAGTCCATTAACCAGTGTTTTAATTTGTAATTAGTAAAATAATTATAAAATCATTAAGTGTACAATTTTACAGCTCCAAATTGTACTACGGAAAAAATTTACTCAAAGAATCGCGGAGGCGGCTTAAAATTGTCAATAGTTCTGCTCCGGGAGGTTGATTTGAGCAATAACAATTCGAACCTTAAATTTTGGCTGTAGGTACTGCTGATAATTGTTTCCAAATATACTCATAGGCAGTTATCACTTCTAAACTTAGCTGTAACAAACAGGAACAAAGGCAAAGGGGGATTCGCACGACAAATGCTTTTATGCAAGTAATACAATAATCACAAGCGTCTCAGCTGATGAAATTTTAAAACGTCTTTAACAGAGGTAGTAAACCGTGTTAAACTATCTGTAGTCAACCAGAAAATTATTTGTACTTCAGCTGAGCGTTTATTTTATTTCACCCCGTTGCTCACCTCTGCAAACATATCAGAACGAAAGGCGCGAGGAGAGGTTGTCAACAGTCCACTATCAAGATCCACCGGACAGTTTTCCCCTTTCATTCAGTCTTGTTCAGAAGTGGATAGCAGTCAGTCGTTTGTGCTTGCAGAGAAGGATATTGAGCTTAGCTCAGCTCTCCTCTTTTTATGTAACGGACGAGCCGAGTAGATCAAGTGTTCTTCATTTACTAGTTTTTTCTTAAATAGTTCATTTTAAAAATGTCAAGTGCTACTTTACCGATTGGTTAATTGTTTCAAACACTTTTTACAACTTGTCATTCAGAAACAGCCGGGAATTGACATTTTTGATAGTTAACTGGAGTTTTTTAAACCCTGATTTAACATTGTTGACTGTTCTTGTGACTAGTACATTTTTAATGTAGATAGACTTTAAACTGTTGTTCAAGTTTATTTTTTCATATATTAATTTATATTTAGTTGTATAATAGTTCCAGTCGCGTTTTCTAAGGAGGCCTGAGAGATAAGCAGTGAATCAAACAAGGTAAGCTCGTAATAGTTTTGTCAATGATCAATGATGCAAGTTTGACATACTCAGAGCGAACACGCAATATGTTGGCATTAATTTCTTCAACTTTCTATTCAATTAATCATATTCAGTACTTCCAATGGGAGTTTACATCTGTGATATTTTAGGTGCTCTTTTTCACATTGACTTGAGGATTAATGTAATTTTGTTTATTTCTTCCGCAGAATTATGGAGCTCGGGTTAGGAGCTGGGGTCGAGGACAGTGGTAGTCCACCTGGAATGATGAAGGTCAGCGTAGCAGTGAGGGTGCGCCCGCTTATCGAGCGTGAGAAGTCAGCTGAGGGTAAGGATGCATTTTGTCAGTTTACATGACATTTTTCGTACTTTGAGTTCATAATGATTATAAATTATTATTTGGTTTGTAGCTCAAATTCATTGGCAAGTCGGATCCCAGGAATTGACACCGTACGACCCCGTATCGAGGCGTATTGCTCCGCATGCTCAAACTTACACATATGATCATGTGTTCAATCAGAGTACGCAAACTCAGCAAGTCTATGACACAATGGTTTCTCCCATTGTAAAAAAGGCTTTCAAGGGTTTCAATGGTACCATTTTGTGTTATGGACAAACATCGTCTGGTGAGTTTCTTTAAAGTCGTATTAAAAGCAAGTATGAACATCAGCTCACTTGAATTTTAGTTAGATTGTTTGATGACTGATTGACTCATTATGTTGTAGGCAAAACTCATACGTTGTATGGCTCTAATGATGATAAAGGTATTATCCTCTTGTTTGCTGACCATTTGTACCAGCACATAAAGGCCGATGAGTCTCATCGCCAGTATATCATCAAGTGAGTTGTTTATGTATTATGTGATTGGGGGGAGGGTTATTTATTAGTATTCATTGTCTATGCTATCTGCTCTAGGGTGGGACTTCTTGAAATCTATAATGAGAAAGTATCGGACCTGCTAAATTCATACAATCCAATTGAGTTGAAAGAGAGAGATGGAAGCATTGTCCCACACGGGTTGGAAGAACTGACTGTTTTTGACATTAACGACTGGAAGAAAGTGACAGAGAGAGTTCAGCGAGAGCGCAAGATAGGCGAGACTCGCATGAACAAGGAGAGTTCAAGGTCTCACACGATTTTGCGAGTGACCATCGAGAGTTTCGATTTGACAACTAACACCGCATTTGATGATGTCGAGGAGAATCCGGAAAATAGTCCTCCGCTGACAACAGCAGTGCTTCATTTCGTGGATCTGGCTGGATCGGAAAAGCAAAGTCAGACTGGTGCAGAAGGGGAGCGGTTTAAGGAACAAGTCAACATCAATATGTCACTGAGTGTCCTATCCCGTGTGATCAAGCAACTAAGTGAGCAGGCGTCTGTGTCTGAGTCGCATCAAGTGAAATCCAGCACAACAGAACCATCACTGGCTAAAGCAATGTGTCAAAGCTTGATTCGAAACCCACCCAAGTCTAGATTCATCAACTTTCGGGAT
Organism: Orchesella cincta; assembly: GCA_001718145.1. Classification (NCBI taxonomy): domain Eukaryota; kingdom Metazoa; phylum Arthropoda; class Collembola; order Entomobryomorpha; family Orchesellidae; genus Orchesella; species Orchesella cincta. The sequence continues at coordinate 77,089 of LJIJ01000227.1, read as the reverse complement.
AGTAAGCTCACACGATTATTGCAAAGTTCTTTGAACGGAGAAGCCTTCATCTCCATGGTATGCAATGTTACTATTGCAAGTTTGGAAGAAACTAAATCCACACTCCAGTAAGTATTAAACCTAACCATCACACATAATACTGGCCATTTTATCCTAGCTTTATAATTAAATGTGACATTAAATCCCACAGGTTTGCGAAACAAGCGAAAAAGATTCAAATTCGGCCGAAACAGAATCTTTGTTCCAGTAAATCGGAATTAGAAAGCAAGCTGCAGGAATTGCAAGAGCAGGTTAATGTATGTATCATCATGTCTACAGACCACATAGATTTGCTCGTTTGATTTTTCGTATGTTTGTTTCCCGACATAATTCAAATGACTTTTTCTATAGTTAAAAGACAAGGAAGTGATGGTGTTGCGAAAACAATGTGAAAACATGAAACGGGCGTTTGAGTTTCGTGATGAGCAGACCACACAGCGGGCCCCTAACATTGATGTAAGTAACAGTTTTTATTAGTCAAAATTGTTATGTCGAATCGTAGTTATTACAATATAGAGTGGTATTTCTTTCTTTAACCTTACATTTAATTTTAATTTTAGCGACGTCTCTCACTGTGTCCAACGATGTTTCGGAGCTCAGCAGGCAAAAGTAGGCACTCAAACCCGGAGCCTATGTCAACTTTCTCGTATTATAAAAACAAATATTCATCCAGCGGCAAAATGGATTCTTTGGGACTAGAAGATGGTAGGAGTTTATCTAATTGCAATTCACTAAATAATTACATTTTGTAGTTTGGAGAATTCGAAAAATTGGCGGAATTCAACTATCTTTTTTCTCCTATAGGTTTTATAAGCGGAGCAGAATTTAGGAAGACGGTGCTAAGTCCATTGAAGCCAATCAGAGAGTCTAAATGCTCTGATGTAATCCGCTTTGATAAGGAAGTACAAACAGAATCTTGTGATGAGGAAGGTTCGCGCTTGGTTCAATTATCAACGATTCGAGAATCACCGGATGAAGATTTCTCACTTGGTCCGCAAGTTAAACCTGAACAAAAAGTGCCTCCCGTGACTCCAGAACGAAAATCGCTTCAGAAAAGGGATCTGGGGACGCCTGCTCCAATGTTACGACTTAATAATGCATTACTTCGTACCACGAACGAAGAGGATCGGCTAGAATATGAAGAAATGAAGACATACCTGGAATCTGAGATTGCCACACTCCGAGAAGACGTTGCTAGCATTCCAAAACTCAAGTCGGAGATTGAAACGTTACAATTTGAAAAGAAGGAGTTGGAAAATGACGTGATGAGACAAATGCAAGCTTCTCGGGTGGAAATGACTCGTCGAATGGCAGAATCACCAGAGGTTTTGGCTTTGAAGGGCAGACTACAAGCTGCAGAGGAGTCAGTGGTAAACAAAGATAAGGAGATAGAGACAATTACTGCCGAATTGCATAGTGTCAAAACGCATCAAGACAAAGGCGATGAAGTCGAGCAGCAGCTAAAGGAATTGCAAAGCACTGTTGATAAACTGACTTCCGCAAACGAAGACTTGGAAATGAAGCACAAAAATCAATTGGAAATTTGTGAAGAGCAAATTAGACAACTTGAGGAGCAACGTTCTTTGATATTATCTGTAACTAAGCAAGCTGAGGAGCATGAACATTGTCAGAACCTGGCTTCCAAACTCAAACTATCTGAGGACCAAGTTGAAAAGCTTGTGGCGAAGGAGGCTTCACTGCAGGAGCAGTTGAAGACCCAACAAGATGCACTTGAAAAAGCAGAATCAAGGGTTCACGCAGAAGTGTCAGAGTTACAGAATCGACTTCAAGTGACAGAGAAGCAAGTCCTGGAGAAAGTTAAGCTCATCGATACGGTTACTGCTGAGTTCCAGACTCTTCAGGAACACCAAGAGAAAGAACTGGGGCCAAAGCTTAAGGAATTGCAAAGTGCTATTGTAAAATTGATGTCGACTAACGAAGACTTGGAAGAAAAACTGAAAACTCAAACCGAATTTTCTGAAGGGCAAACACAGCAGATTGAAGGGCAACAATCCATGATTACATCTTTGAGCAAGTTAGCAAAGGAACACGAGAACTGTCTGGAGCTGGTTTCTAAACTCAAACTGGCTGAGGACCAAGTTGATAAGTTGGTGGCTAATGTGGCTTCATTACACGAGCAGTTGAAGACCCAACAAGATGCGCTTGAAAAAGCAGAGTCAAGAGTTCACGCAGAAGTGTCAGAGTTAGAGAATCGACTTCAAGAGGCAGAAGAGCAATTACTGGAGAAAGGCAAGCTCATAGAGACGGTTACTGCTGAATTCCAAGCTAAACAAGTGAAATACAATGAGTTACAGCCAAAGCTTAAGGAATTGCAAAGTGCTATTGTAAAATTGATGTCAACCAACGAAGACTTGGAAGAAAAACTGAAAACTCAAACCGAAGTTACTGAGGAGCAAACGCAGCAGATTGAAGAGCAACGATCCATGATTACATCTTTGAGCAAGTTAGCAAAGGAACACGAGAACTGTCTGGAGCTGGTTTCTAAACTCAAACTGGCTGAGGACCAGGTTGATAAGTTGGTGGCAAATGAGGCTACTCTGCAACAGCAGCTAAACGTTCAAGAAGTTGAATATCAGAAGGCCGAGTCTGCCCTTCAAGAAATGAAATTGGAGCTTTTGAAAGTTGAAGATACCAAAATAACTGACTTGAAGAATAAAATTGAAGCTGCGGAAGAGCAAGCTGCTCAGAAGGACAAACTCATTCAGAATATTACTGCTGAATTGCAGTCTGCCAAAGCGCAGCTAGAAAATTTCGAAGATCTGGAGTCTCAGCTGTTGGATTTGGAAACGATTAATATGAAATTGCTGTCAACAAACGAGGACTTGGAGCTAAAGCTGGAAAACCAAGAAAAAGTTAGTGAGGAACAACAATGTATGATAACAGCAATGTTTAAGGAAGTGGAAGAGCATAAAAACTGTCAGGACCTGACTATCAAGCTCAAGGCTGCGGAGGATCAACTAGAGACTCTTTTGGCTGCTAAGATTGACTTTGATGCGAAGCTCCACGCGTCACAAAATGAGTATGAGAACGCCGAGCGGCTGACAGAACAATTGAGGAACGAATTATCCGCTATGGCAGAGAAGATGGAAACTGTGCGGACGAATGCAGATGAACAATTACAAAAACTAAATGTGATAGTCCAGGAGCATGAACACTGTCAAGAATTTCATGAAAATCTAAAGATTGCTCGGGATCAAGTGGAGAAACTGGCGGCTGATAAACTGACCATGGATGAACAGGTGAAAAATCTGCAGGACGCCCAAGAAGGAGCTGAAATGACAATTTCAAAAATGAAAGAGGAACTCACATTGATCAAGGAAGAGTCAGAAATTGAGCGTCGCAATGCGGAAAGTCAAATTGAAAAGTTGAAGCAAATAGTCATAGAACATGAAAACTGTCAAGAATTTCATGAAAACCTCAAGACTGCTCGAGATCAAGTTGAACAACTGATGGCCGAAAAACGGCTTTACAGAAGGAGGTGAAAGTACAGCAAAACTGGAATGACGAGGCTGAAGAAAAATTTCATAGGGAGGTGATGGGTTTGATGAATAGAGTCCAAGTTGCGGAAGAGCAAGTAGCTGACAAAAACACAATAATTGCAACAATGACTACGGAATTGGAGTCTGTTAAAGCTCAACATCAAAGACAGGAGCACCTTGAGTCGCAGCTGAATGAATTGCAAAGCACCAATGTGAACCTCAGTTCAGCAATTGAAGACTTGGAACGAGAGCTTAAAAATCAAAGGGAAACTTGTGCAAAACAAACTCGGTATATTGAGGATCAACTGGCTCTTATAAAATCTATGAATAAGATTGCAGATGAACATGAACACTGTCGCGATCTGGGTGGCAGACTGAAATTTGCGGAAGAACAAGTCGCTAATCTTACCAAGAGTAAAGAGGTTTTACAGCAGCAACATTTGGAATCTCAACAAGGTACCTTCGCCAGAGTCAAGCTCGCTGAAGACCAAGTTGTAAAACTTTTGGCGAATAATGTTGCTCTGCAGCATCAGCTGAAAACTTATCAAGATATGGCTGCCAAGCTGAACACTGCTCAGGACCAAGTTGAAAGACTAATGGCGGAGAAAGTTGTTTTGGAGCAGGAGCTTAAAGCACTTCAGGATGTTTGTGAGAAGGACGGAAAGGGTGGTCGTGGAGTGGTTGTCACTCGAGCAACACAATGTAGTGACTTGTCGACGCAGATGGATCATTTTCGAGATGCCTCAAAGCATTATCGCACCCGGGCGCACAATGCGGAGTTTGAGTTGGAACGGACAAAGAAAGCATTGGAAGAGATTGAGAGCGAGTATCATATGTTGATGAAGCAGGGAGCTCCCCAAGAACCGGCTACTAATCGGGTTCAATCGAAAGTCAATGATGGTGAAGCCGTGACAATGGTATTTTTTGTAGTTAAAATGTTTCACTGCTGATTATTATTATATCTCATTCTAATCTCGAATGTTTGATGTTAATTAGGTCAATTGTGGACTACAGTGTACCTTGTTAAACGAGTTGTTGCAACGTCCAAAGGGAAATGAAGGCGAAACAAGGTTGGTAGGTCTTCCTGGCGTTGCCCAACTCCAGTCTGACTTGAAATCTGCTGAGGCGGCGAGAGACAAATTGAAGTATGAGTTGTCCAAGTGCAATTGTGGTCGCAAACAGCTTTGGTAAAAATATTATTGTAGTTTTTTTTATGTAGAATGTAATTTTTTTTAGTATTATGAGTGCCTGCTAATTCAAGTGGTTATGAATCTTTTCGTACATTTATCTAGCTCCCAGGGTCCTGAGAAACCGTCTGGCACCGTTACGTAAGTCACAGTTATGTTATGATATTGGCCTAATTTCTCCAGATGTTATGATTAATGAAATGAGTGAAGTTTGACAATCCTTTGCTTTCTTTTATAGTACCAAATTCAATGTACCTACCGGATTTCAACGAAAGGTGGCCTTCTTTCAAGGTGGCTCTACACTGATGAACCGGAAAGAAAGTGCAGTCCAACCTAGTAGACCCCAAATCATGCCAAAACCGACCATCGAAGATAAGCAAGAGTCCAAATCCACTCCAGCTTCTTCAAACGATCCAGAAAATATTGAGAATACCCCTGAGAAAGTCACTTCTGCGCCTGCTGAATCTCCAGATGAAGAGCAACCAGAGGACGATGGATACAACTGGCTATTGCAACTGGTACAAAAGAAAACTTAACTGTTTGCGTAAAAACATTGCGTCAATGTTAAAAGTTCTCAGTGATCTCAATGAATCAATCATTTGTCTTTCATTATATATTTTGATGTGCTGTAATTCTTACTACTCCATATTCTCATTAAGTATGACATATTGTCTGTAAACGTTTGTAACTTTTGTATAACTTGATATAAAATAAATAAATATGACAGCATAACCTGCTTACCTTGTGTACTTAAGTTTAGAGTAGTCCAAAAACGGTTAATTCATATTATATAGAGTAACCACCGAATCATCACCAACACCCTCATTACGCTTTGTAATTCTGAAAAATTCCAGAGTACCATTGCATTTTTGCATTTTTTGTCAGTGTACACTGCAGTATTGTATTTTAGTCGCTATTTGCTAGTTAAACCATAATGAGTTATTATTAATAACTACGGATCGGATATATATGCTCTAAAAACGGGTATTCTATGTATGCAAGTATGCTGTAAAAATTGGCAAAATATGTTGTAAAAACATACAGAATATACTATAAAAACTCTGACTTTAGGGGTGCTTAACCCAAAAAATTTAGCTAAATTCTATCTAGTACCTAGTTATCTAGTACTAATTTAAAAAGTTAATTTAAATACATATTTATATGCATTATGAATTCAAAGACAAAAGATTTTATTAGATGCATTTTAACTACATAGCGGTTAAAAATTGTTTTTCGGTTTTTCAGTGCTTTTATGCATGCTTAAACCCAAAAACAAACCTTAAAAAATTTGATTTTGCATACAATATGCTCAAAAAATGCCAAAATATATGGAATAATATGCAAATATGCTGTAAAACCCAAAATATGCAAAATATGCTGCAAAAACATGGTCTCAATCGACATGTTTTAATGCATATTGGTCACATGCCAAACGATATATCTGCCAGTTTGCAAACAAAACGTATGCAAAATCATAACAATCCGAACCGTATTAATAACCTTTCGAAAATGCACAAGACGTCATATAACCAAACACACCGAGTCATAAGCAAAATTTAGCAAACAAAAAATACTTACACATTAGTACAATGCCATAAAGACTAGTAGTAAAAGGAGGATTGTTTATTGTGGCTTCTATTCTTTGAAATATTCAATTAAAAGTTGTAACTTAAAACTCAGGCACATAATCGCATTATTCATACCTGTATTGAAGATGCTTTTGGTGTGGATTTACAACAACAAAAAATCAATATAATCTTAATTTACGGAACTCATCGTTAACTTGAAAGTGGAAGTATAAAATTCTGATACGACTGATTTGGTTAAATATTTAGTTTAGCAAGCCTACTACAGTGAGTTTTACGGTTTTTTTGTATAAACTTTCTAGACGCTTTATGACTCATTAATCAAATCTAATGATCCTTTAACTTAATCAGTCAGTAGTCAGCCATTCTCATTTATGCATGTTTAATCAAATCCTCAGTCATACGATTCGCATTTGGTAGCCCTCAGGCATGCATGTTCGAACAGTATACAGAAACAAAAGCCTATACATTTATTTCTGAAGAGTAAGCTTTGTGCTGCGAAGCTATGGAACAAAATATTTACGCGTTTGTAGTTGCGTAGGATAGTGTATGAAACGTAATTGAAATAAATACAACAAGGCATATTTCTTGAACTTATTGTGGGCGTACATGAGTGATTCATAGGCCTGAAGAACATCCCACCAAAGCCAACCATCAGATCCCAGGTGAAAAACAAAAAAAGTTAATGAGAATCTTGTTTCATACTGGTGAAGGAGACAAGGGGCATCATTACATGCCAGTTATTACGTGATGGCTCAGGAAAGGCAGGCAGGTTTCATGCCCATCTTATTGAACTTTTGTTGCTTGGTTGGCGGCTTGACTAGTACTTCTGTGCTCATAATAATATAGAATTTAACTTTAAATATGAAGGCATGCACAGTTGTGTAGTATAATGTATGAAAATATATGAAAGGATGTCAGAATACCATCAACTCATAGTCATACCTCCCATCTGTAGCGCAGTGGTTTTATATGTAATTTTCTTCTTCTTTTTTTCTTAAAAAAAGGTGATGCCGTGCTCTTCTTTCCACACTGTTTTGATGAGTTAGATTTTTTTCCAAATAAAAAATGTTATAACCATTTTAATGTATCTCCATAATCATCACCATCACCATTTTACTGCATGTGAAGTGCATATCAAAAGCATCATCACCGTCATTATTTTATTCTGAAAACTCATATCAATGTGTCTACATGAGTAAATCTCACGTCACGTCAAGCTCAAATACAAAATAGATATGCGTGAAAATATGAATAAAAGTGTGGTACCCAGTGGCTCTTCTCTCCTCTCGTTTTGTGTGAAGAAACGGCAAAGATTTTCCACCCTACTCTCCTTAGAGAAATGAATTGCATGTTGTACGTTTTTAAGGAAAAAATGCGCTCCAGCAATTTTTATGATGCATCATCATAGACGCTTCAATAAAAAGATATTTCGGTACGTTCGTTTCATAGAGGCATGAAAGATTTCACGCGAGGTCATTTTTCAGCTTTTCAGGGTCCGAAGTTTCTTCAAAACCAAACTTACTGCCGAAAGGAAAGTTATGAGGTGTAGTTGTTCGCATATTAATATATATAATTTACCTATGTATTGTATGCACGTATGTACGGTCTTAAGGCACCCAAGGTTTGCAGTTGTATTATAATATCATTATGTTCATATGGATGTAAAACTCATCCATACTATGGGGAATGGGACTATAGACGTTCACCATCAGAAATAGCTCTGTTGCCACTGTCAGCTTCGTTCATAAAAATATTTTGTTGCTAAAGCAATAGTTAACACGGTAGTTAACGATGTAAAAGCTTCAAAACAGTTAGCAACATCAAAACCGTATAATTTAAGAATGGGAAAAAATGTTCATTTAAATTCGTAGAATCATGTGTTGTTACTTTAACTTTTGAATTTTTATAAAATGTGAAGTCAAGCTCTTGCAGACGCCATTGATTGAATTTCATAAAATGCTAAACGGAATTATTAATTACTATCTTGTTCTATTCACTGCAAATCAGTTGTATTGGACTTAATGAACAGTATAACGAAGTGGATAAACTAGACGGTTTGAAAACGCAATTGCAGCAAGCGCAGCTAACGCGTGTTTTTCTCATACCATACGTTTGCTTTCCTTTCTGATTGATGAAAGTTGTTGTATAGCGACACTGTAGTGCAGCAATGGAGATGGAGATACTTCCTCACATCGACCACTTCAGAATCTACCTTTCAGCCTCTACTTAATCCTATCAGTGACAATGACTGAATGACTTTCAACTGGAATTTATCCGCTCATCTCTTTTGTAAGGTTTAGCATGTGTGTTTGCTGAAACTATTTGTCACTGTTAGTTATTTTCCAGCCTAATTCCTGCTTAACTTACTTAGCTCCATTGGCAATTATCGTGTAGTGTAGATTACATGCCATTAGATTGCTCTAGATTAATGCTGAGATATGAACAATGACGGTTAGGCTAGCATTGTAGGTGTGTAAAATTTATTGGCATCGGATCCTAATGACTTTGGATTGCTTCCTTCCGTGTAGAGTGCTGTTTGTGTGTTGTGAGAACTGTGAGCGTGTGACCGGTTGAGATTACAGCTTTAGAGTCCAAGATTACACTGCTTGTTCGGTGATCCGCTCGCTATTAATCTTCGAGGCTTATAATTTCCTTTGGCAAATAAGGAAGCGATACCAAATAAAGTCACAGGTGTCCAAGCCCTTCCTTTGACATTATGACTGTACTTAATTTAAGAAAAGCAACTGCTCGTCTACTCAAATTTATTTGGTCATTTCGTGATGCCCTATTGCGCCTAACCTTTGTGCACTGAAATTGTCTCGTAAAAAATCAAACGTAACACGGTAATTGAAAAACAGCAATAATTCATTCCAACATTGAAGGGGAGGCAATGAATCTTTTCTCTCTGTATCTTCTACTACTAGCTTGCGTAATACGTTACAAGTTACAATGGTAAATGCAAGAGGCTTGATTTGAATTTAAATTGGAAAAAATCAAAGGAGTTACTTATCAACTACTCCTATTAAAAATCGTTGCTGCTAAATTACATTATGAAAACACAGGGGTTGTTGTTTTTACCAATTTTTACTATGTACTACACTTTTTACTTACGATTAACAAGCAAATAATAGATGTACATCCAGGTCTGGCTCATGTTTTGTCCTACGAAAGCAGGGAAGCCAAACTACTTAATATGAATTGTGGAAAACATTTCAATAGAAACAATACTATTAATTAGATAAGTCGTAATATACTACAAAATGTAATCCAATTTTCATCGAGTAGTTTGGAAGTGTACAAGTAACGACATGGATTTTGTTTTACCCCATTGTCAATGAATTTGTAATTTGTATTAGGTTGTGTGAACCTACACCACGAAGATGTACAACTGCAGTCAACAACAACAAACAAAACACTTGTACGGCTTTAATGTATTTTCATTGTAGTAATGTTTTAATACCAAATTCCAAGTTAAACTTCTATTTACGGCTAGATTGTTTCCATAAGTGTATCGTGCAAGGAAAGAATAAACATGGTAGCTGTAACTACCTTTATATGGGATTCATTGTCTTCAAAACAATGGGAGGAGAACAACACATTTCCTCACATTAATGTAAGTGTGGGAGTAAACTACTATGTTGCAATTGTCTTACACTATGTTTGAGGCAAGCTGTGTTATGCATATTCGTACTCCAAACGTGGACCAAACCAATATTGACCGTAGCACATGCACCTTAATTATACCGTTTTTAGAGCATAAAACTGTGTCCAAATGCCCAATTTCAACACGATAAGAATTTGGAATAATTTTGTAAAAGAGAAAGCTGTGGAGATGCTGCTAATAATTAATTTTAACTGTATCTAATGCTTCCATCAGTAAAAGATTTGAGAGAAAGCAGAGAAAGTAAAGTGGATGTCTTTATGAAATGGAATTCTATGGTGATGCTCCGGCATAGCACTTTTTTATCATGTAGTGGTTGTTGCTTTGTGTGAACGACTTATCCCTCTGTCTTCCTTTTTTTACAAACTTTCAAGCTAAATACACACCTAAGGATTTCCATGAATCTAAAATTAAGATGGTAGCCTTTTACAATTTAGACATGGAGGGGTGGAGCAACTGGTCTGTGATAACCAAACTTTTCAGCGATATTGTTATCTGACGATCAACGTCGTAACAATTTATTCGAGTGTAAATGATGGTTTCGGGGACCTGCACTATATGCTACTCTTGTACAGCCGTCTGGACCACCTTATTTCCATCTGATAATAGATTCCATAAACAAAAGAGTAATTATGTAAATATTATGCATAGCGGAGAGAGGAATGACGGAAAAGTCCGGAAGCACTGATGAGCGAGAGAAAGTGAGTGAAAGGTATATCTAACCTTCCTTGTCATGGATTGTGAGATATGATGGTAGGACTACTGGTGGGTAGATGATGGGTGACTGAAAAGGCAGACGCGGAAGGTAATAAGGTAATGGTAATGGATTGGGGAGGGGGGATGTAGCTCTCGAGTAAGACACTACAAGATTGATGGATTTTGCCCAGAGATGAATAGATGTGGGATCACTGAAGAAGATGAAGAGAATTGTGGGGCCGCAGCTGCATGAATCACTTGAGAAATTTGCCTATCCCTTCTACTCACACTTCTCCATCCTTTGTGAATCTGAAATGTTGAAGCACCGAAACCCATAAAATACATGCATGTCTGCATCCACTCCATTACACGTTACGTCCACCAGACAAGGAAGGAACACAAGTCATGGAAATTCATACAGAAATGTGACCGTTTTCCTGTAAAACGTCGGTTTTACACATATATTTCACGGAGACAGATTCCTGCTTCATTTCACGTTTTTTAGGAGGATGGACACGTTTTCACACTTGCAACTGGCCTTAAAGTGTCTACAATATATCTTCTGTCGACTACTGTCCTTCAACCCTGACTTCAAATCGGGACATTTTGGTTCCCTATATCAACCCAATTATATCAGTTTCAGAAATGTTAGCATTTAAACCATTGTGTTACATTCTCGCATCCGTTCTTCTGCACATGGTCAAATGCCTACTCTAATCGTAAGTATGCCACATCCATTTACATACATTCGATTCTTGTATTTCTTGCTATTGTAATAACTATAGCATTGTGAGTTGTTCACCTTTTCACCTTTGGAAATAGTGTCAAATTTCTGCTTACAGCATTTTCTGGAGAAAGCATCATGTTCAAATATGACGCTGTAGTAATAAGTTAGAAACAACTAAGGCGATTCCTATTGCTATGCGTACATCCAATAATAGGTTATGTTAACATTAAAAACAAGGATGGATCATGAGCGGATCTCGAAAGTAGATACAAGTTATTTACAATGCAAGACGAGTTCCAGTTACCTCCACTCAGCAGGTTAAACAGAACCCGTGTCGGCACGGCAGAGAATAAGGGACCAGAGCTTGCTCGACATTTTTTCCCATGCTGGTAGCCTTTGTTGACAGAAGGGAAGGTTTCATAAGCTTGAATAATTGGACGTCTATATTACATACAATCAACGGAACGTGAAATGGTCTCTTCTGTTCATTCCTCGTGGTTTGACAATGTTAAATTGTCGAGGCTTTTCCTCAATGCCGAAATATATTGTGGCGGATTTGTATGCCATAGAAAAATGAGCCTCTCCGAACAAAGCCACATTTCATTTTTTGCTTTGCTGAACGAATATTACCACAAACTGACGGTTTAGATTCCTGGGGTCTTTAATTTTAAAAATGAATTGCAGGAAAAAATCTAGGGAATAATTTTTTACACAAAATCGTATTCTGTCATTCATCTTACTTGGGAGAGAATTCGGGAGTGTCTTGCTGCTTTCCAAGTACGACTGTCTATCCCGATGCTTTTAAGTTTTATTGCATTCAAGATATTTTTGCGTTCGCATACCTTTTCATGTTCTTTTGAGATTGTGACTGTCCTTTTTTGGAAATGTAACCTACAACTGACATCAATGGCACTGAAAATGTTTCTTTTTCACACAAACTCGCACTTGGCTTGGTAAGAGTTGGCTGTTTTGATAAAATGGGTATAGCAGCTTCACAGAAACATTCCTGAGCAAACAAAAATAGATCCGAAATAATAGAGACTTTCTGCTTCCCAACTAGTGCAGGGAGAAAAGTGTTTCTTGGTAGGAAATGTTTTGAGAGAAAATCATCCTTGAATTGTTCAATGAGTGGAGATGGACTTCTTGGTGGACTCTAATCCTCCGGGAAATGGGTCCAAGGGACTAGTTTTCTTTCACTGACTGAGCTCAACCTTCCGTATGCACTGTGTTCGTCGAGTGGACAGCTTCCATGTGTCCAACATTCATTCTTCTCTCATATGATGCTTACATACGTAATGTAGGTGTACTTGGGTATGAATGAACTTGCCGAGCTTGAACACAGAGAGTGCGGTGCGTGTAGAAAGCATTACATGAACGTACTTGTGCGTAATAGTGTTCCCTAATGTTTTTGGCATTCTTCCTTCTTCCATACTTGTAGATAACAAAAAGATACGTTCTTAATGACCAACTTTCTCCGTCTCCGGGGTGGTGAACTTCCTTTTTACAAATCTATACCGACAAGTCTCTCGACATTTGAGCCACAAAGAATTGGAAATGTCTTGTATGCTTGTATGCTCATGGCTGTTTCTTTGCCTCTTAAAACCTCATTAAAATATGCAGCTCACTTCACTTGCTCCTTCGGTACTTGCAGCTATTTAAAAAAAGATAGGGTGCAATACGCGGATGTACTTTTGGTGTTCAAATTAAATAGAACTTTCCCCCAAGCTGTAAGGTTAACCCAAACTTTTTTTTGTGACATTGGACACTTTGATGCAAAGCAAAGTCAATGATATAGAATACATTTCACAACTTGAAATAAGTTTTGTATTACCATTTACTTAAGACTGCTAAAAATAGGAGAACATACTTATTTAAATAAATACATAAATTAAGTTACCATTTCAAGGCAAGCTGAGCAATCCCCAACTTGACTGATAAAAGCAGCGCCAGCAAATCCTTCATATCGTAATGTTATAGTAATTATATGTGTTGTAAATTACAAAGCAGTGTTGGATGCGTAGAAATAAATTCATCTGCTAAATTAAACCATTACTTTAGGACTAAACCAAATTCCTTCTTCAATCCGCACCAATATTATTTGTGAATTTGGTACATCGCCCTAATCCTAATTGAACTATGAAGACTGCATGAACTGATGTATTTCTGAGTGTTCCATCCTAGATGTATGCAGATTACCCAACAATAAAACAGTCACCTGCGACTTCCACCCAAGTTAATTTTGCAGTTTGACATAGTGGAGAAGTTGTCTTTGTTCGCATATCCCACAACTCACATTAAACTTGGGCTATGAATCTATCAATAACTTTAAGAGTTCCTCCTCCAGTGGAAAGTGCGTATCATTTTGCTATGTGTAATTTATTTCCGCTTACGTTTCTAGGTAGGATTAAAACCATTGTATAGGAGAAGTTGAGATTAATTAAAAGTTCCATGGCCATAATATTTTAGTAAAACTGCAATTACATTGTACATATATACTGCTACATACGAGCGATGCTTTTGGTAACAAGAACAACGCCCTTGGTGAAACATTTTGTTAACTGGACTCGTTCTAAGCACGGCTGCCAGTGTGCTGCTCTTACTCCTGAAATAATACATTTCAAGATTCCTTATTACATTCAACGAAAGTTTTATCATAATTTATACTTTTTCATTTCTACTTGAAGCAATAAAAATGAGGTTATGAAGGAAAAGGAGTAGAAAACGGGACAAGCAAGAAAAAGAAAAAAACGAGAGAGTGGTAAAGAAGAAGGAAAAAAATTGTGGAAGATAAACTTGTGAAACTTGTCAGAAACGGGAGAAAGTGTAGTTGGTTCAACATTCAGTGAAACAGAAGATATGGCTTTGTTCTTGGTTGAATTAAGTCCAACATGAACTAACTGCACCAAGTTTTTCTCTCTCTTCATGTTGAAGACATTTTTTTTGGCTATTTTTACTTTGCGCTCAAATGTAATTATGTAAAGGCTGACGAAAATATGCAAGGAGATTACAGGTATTTCTTTTCCTTGTGCTACACGAGAAGTAACCCTGGCCTGGTAATTTTAACCCACAACTAGGAAATCCAAAAAGATTTATGTAACAAGGAGAGATATGTTCTCTCATGTACTCAGTTCACCTCACACTGTTATCAAAACCAAGTAGTTGAGTTGAGCTTTGCTTGACTTCACACCTCATATTATTGATGCTGATCCTCATATTTTCGGTTCCCTTTCCTTTGGATTATTACGGGGGCAGAATAGAAGTTGATTGAGACCATCAACATGTCCTCCTTATATATAAAGTTTGCTCTCAGATTTACAGGGTTCAAGTTACACCGTGATTCCTGGTTTTCTACTCGGCTTCGGCTTGAACAAAGAGCTATAAGAATGTACATGGCTGATAGATTCTGCAAAGAAGATGAAACTTCCTTTATTGCTTCTAAGGATCTCTACGAAGTGGCATATCGCTTATTATAATTTCCCAAATAGGATAATAGATTGCTCATTGCCCCATCAGTTGGTGTTGTACTCTGAGTCAACATGCGTTCCAAGAACGGAGCGCTCGCCCATGCCCCTTTTCTTTCCCAGTAATGTCTTGGTTGATGATGATTCAATGTAGTCAAGCTACACATATGAAGTTGATGTGGTTTCGGAACTACATTGTGTGGTGTAAGCGGATGACTGCATTTGGAGCTCAGCAAGTGCATTTGCGAAACAACAGCTGACAATAGTGGAGGAAATGAAGTGAACACACGAAAAATAACAATTCCATGGCCAGTTTAATGCATTCCCCTGCTGCGTCAACATATTACAATCAAACAGTTATTGCATATTGTTATGCCCATCGATACATCACGTCCGTAGTCTTGGGTTTTGTCCGATATCCCATGTACATGTATTGGGTATTCATGGATGGTAGATGAAAATCATAAAAATGAGCTTATTACGTTTTTGGATGTTTGGTTTGGAGAATCATCTCGAAACACATATTCCTCCACATTATGTGGCATAGAATAGAATAGAAAAATACAAAGTGTCAGCCATTTCCCCGAGATCCATTGTTGGCTAGCGATATTTTATTGTCAACACTGAAAAATTGTTTCTGTGAGTGGCCATAGACATTAGTTAGGTGGTAGCCAACTCAATACTAATACCCAAAAATGCTGTTCACAGGTCAAATGCAAAAGAATGGAAGGGAATGAATGACAAAGTCTTTCGCTGTAGCATCTATCCCACTGCTTTCTTTCACATCGACTCCTCTAGTTTTCCACAAAAAGTGTTTTTCTGTGGAATATATGGCTTTAATGGCTCATTTTATTTTGAGAATGATGTGTGTGATGATGATTACCACAATGGTGATGATCAAAACTGTTCCGTAAGAATGATATGAGATGACACCCGAGACTAATTTCCCAGTTAATATTTCCTCGCCATAAAGCTGTCTCCTTTCTAGATGATGTATGAAAGGGAGTAGAAACTATGCTCGTTTATTAAATCCCCTCTTTTATGTCAGATATTTTCTTTTTCCCTTCCGACCATTATTGGTACAGTAGTGCAGTGGGAAGGCAGGAGCCGTTTTTCTTCATTGCTCATCTCTAGAGAGATTCTGCAAGTGTGTGGAGACTTCTCTCATACTACTCCGATGTGCTCCACTCTTTTCGAAGAGGGAAGAAATACGTTTAATACATATATGTCGGTCGGTTGTGTATGCACTTCGCTCATAAACCATTACTGAGCAATTTGATGAGTTGGCATATCTAAAACACGTGTGAGTAGTAGTGGCGTGGTCTTGAACAATATGGACTTTTACGATGTATTTTCTTTTCTTTGGCGAGGAAACGTCCTCAAAGTTTTATTTCAGCTTTTTACATAAGTATGTAAGTATCTATTTATGGGCATTATAAGATTTTGTGACTTGACAGTATCGACGCTTTCTATCCGAGCAAAAAAATGTCAACTTCTATGTAAGCAACATTCCTCATGTTTGTTGAAAAAACGCTTCAATAAAAATCTGAAGTGTGTTGAGTGAATTTCTTAAAAACTCAATTATACACAATTTCATCAGTTTATTAATCCAGGGGGGTAATGCAACACGTTCTACGGTCACTTAAGGTACAATCCAAGATTTTTATACACCTAAGTTTTAGATTTATCAAAATTTCTTCGCAAACTGAGTGAGGCAAACACTTCTGTGCGGTAACTACTTACTTGATTAAAAATCCTTATTTTGTCGAAATCCGCAATGGTGCAATCTTGTAACAAATTTAATGAGCAATTTTCACAATCAGTGTCCACTTCAAGGGGCACATGTTTGTACCAACCAAAACGACTCTTTTTTTATTATCCTCACTCCGTTTCTCATCCAATATTCGACTGATTGCAAATTGCTTAGCAGTTAGGAGAACTAACAGCAAAATAATACGGATGCTAGCAATACTCACAATACATCTATTCTGGGTGAGCTAAGTACTTGCGTAAATCACACAAAATGATACGAAACCACGTACGTACTTCCACTCGATAAATATTCTTCTCTCAGTGTAGAGATGTTTTTATGTGCTTCGTTTTGGTATGAGTAGGTTCAGCCACAGTCCGTGAAGAGCATCTAGGTATATTGCTAATATACTTACTCCAAAGCAAACTCTCATTAAAAGCTTAAATAGAACTCTTAATCAAGATTTAATATTATTTATAACATCGGTATTTTAGGCATGCTAAATTGAAGCTGATTATTAGCGTTATTAACTCGCAAATTGGTGTCTGCCCATGTTGAACAACACTCCACTCGATATGAAATGATATTATAATGTTTCCACTTACATGTGTACATACTTATGTGTGTATTTACCGCATGATCATTCAACCAGAGAAAGAGAGAGAGCGACGAGGGCAGCAAATTATTGGAGTCATGAGTGCCGAGTATTTACATGCGGTCCACTGGAGTTTGAATCTTTTTATAATGATTAACATTTTCTGACATGATAGAATGGCAATAATAATGCCCCACAATGCAGAATATTTACTCGTTTACAATCTAATCTAAACTGTATGTGTTTACGAACCCCTTGCCTTGGAGGCTGCGTTCAGCCGCTGTTTGTACAGTTTATATTTTGGTAGTTGTTTTATTTGGTTCGGCGGAGGAAAGTCGAGAGTTGAGAAAGAGATAGAGCGCGGAGAGAGGGAGATCATCATCAGTGCAAGCTCATTTTATTTTTTAGTACCATATACATGCATATTTATAGTCGAGATATTATCATTGTTTTTTGGTGGTAGTATGTGGAAATTATTGCTGTCTGTTACGAGGCTGATGACTGTTGGAGACATGAAATTACACTCGTGAATGATCTACATGGATATCTCTGGTCTATTTCTCTTTTTATTTCGCTGATGGAATTATTTTATTGCCACTGAGCTCTTGGTTTTATCGCTTCCCCTGCGGATTAAATATTTTCTTCACTGCTTGATGCACAGTTTAGTACATATTCATGCAATATCATAGCTTTATGATGCGTGTACGGTTGCTCACTCTCAATATCTTGCCCAGTTTCTTCATTTCAATACGAGTTCGACCACCAACCGACCGACCCTCTTCTTCCTCCTCCGATATGCATTCCCCAAACAATCCGCTCCAACAGTAGCAACGGGGAAGTAAACGGCGTGAGTGCGTGGAACCAACCACTTGTCCACATTTTTTGTTCGTTGTATTGATGGTGCTTCTACAAATGACTTTGCCATTTCATTAAATATGGATAGTTTTACCGTGTTTCCTTTTTACTACTTCATTTAAGCACAAGGGGTTGCACATAAAATCTTTGCTGGGTCCCTCTTTGCTTGGTGTCCACACATCTATTCGCCAACTAGTTATAGCTTCCTTCCGCTCACTTCCCTATTCTTTTATTTGTGACTGTCCACGCTCCAAAGTTTGCAATGAATAACTGGCAACTCCTCTTTTTTTATTTCACTTTCACTCCAGTAGTTATCTCTTTACAAAACATAAGCTAATTCATTTTGAAGCAGGAAGTCAACCGATATAAATAATTGGCTTGGTAAGTAGCCTTTGAAATGTAAGTACCATCGGGATATTAACTTGTTTTTTTACAACTTCCTACTCTGACTGGCAACTGGTCATTTCTGACCTGAAGTTTGTACGTTTTCAAAATGCATGAAGAGTCTGGACCTTTCCCAACAAGGAGAACATTTTTTTGCCGAAGGAGCAAAAAATGTTGAGTGCACTGCAAGTACGTATGTCAACAGATTGTGGGATACACTTACCTTAGTCATCATAGCTCAGTTTAATTTCAATTGAACAGAGAAAGTCCATTACAGAAAGGAGAGAAGAATAAATTTCTCGTTTTACAAGTTTTCGCGAATCGATATTTGCAAGTGTTTCTCGCATCTATCTCCATGCTTCTTGTACATTTTGCTTTTTCTGAGAATCATAGGATATTAAAAACTAGCATAGGCGGTAGAAAGGCAGCTGACAACAATTTCCTGGATAATAAATTTTTAATAGTCATTCTACAATTCATTGAGTCATCATCTCGGGAAATTCCCTCATAAGCATTTTGCTTCAACCGGAACAGATATCGCACAGCAAGCGCTTTTGCGAATCGTTAGTTTTTATCGGTCTAATTTTGAATCATGGAATATAATATAGCGCGCACTATAACAAAGACAATTCGCCAGTTTTTTTCCTCCCTTTTACGTTTTCCTCCTTCATACATACTTTAGACAGGATGGAAACGAGGGAATGAAGAACGTACAATTTCAAAAGCATTTTACGGCCGCTGAGACGAAATCATGTATAGTAAAAATGTAATGAAAAGTTGTGTTGTTGCAAGATTATGAACGGTTTACAATCGCTACAAATTATGCCTAAAATGAGTAAACTGCACACAATGAGACTCGTTGTTGAAATGAAAATTCAAATATTGTCACACATAGAACAGTCATACACGCTTGTTAAAAAGTCATGTGCCTAGACTAGTCATTCCAAACCGGGGGAAGTATGCGATCGTAAATGTAGGGCTGTAAAAAAGCTAACTTATTCAGTGCTTTTGTCAAGTGGTTGGCGGTTGCGAAAGTTGCTTTGGAGTCGATCAAAGCTGCCATTTACTGAGTAAGTAAAAATATAAAAGTCGACGATTGATGCTCACTATTGGAGACTTAACTGGTAAGAAACAAACAAATGGTAAAAAGCCAATGCAATTATTCCCATGATTAGTCACATGTATCCGTATTAAGTTTGGTTGCATTGGTATTAAAGCGGATCAACTTCCTGATTGATAAATGTGCAGTGTCCAAATTGTTCTGATTAAGTCGATGCAGTGGAGTGCATGTATGTATGAGCCGGGTAATTTATTATGTACGTTAATGGGCAGCTTTATGTATGCCTATTTCATTATGTATTGTTTGAGAGAACTACCCACTTTATTACTCGCCACAGTCAACATTCCCAATTTTTCCTTTTTGTTGGCCACCCATCAAAATCAACATTGCCCTTTATTAGGCTAAACAGGCAAGTCAGAGTGACAGGAGTAAGCCACAACAGCGTGTTTTATGTAGGGGCATCAGTATCACGGGCTCTCATTCGGTAGATTTAAAAGTGGGAGATACGCAGAGGGAATAAATAGCTTGCTCCTCACACAATCCCGACCCAATCTTTCTTTCCAGCAGCTTGTCAGCTTTAATCATCTACAAGATAGGATTACACGAGCTTGCTAAATTAAGGATGATGATGCTCCCTTGAGATTGAATTTATGCAACTAATAGTTGCATACTTCCTTTCATCTGTAAAACTCAAACAAATTAAGCTATCACCCGGTGAAACGCAAAGTGGATATGGTATGCTATGACTAAGATGTAAGTATGTTGTATATTATGTGTTTTATGGATTCATGTAAACGTATATTTTTGAATTTTATCTTTCATTCAAATTCATCAGTAACAACTGAGGATGAGTAAGAAAAATACATAAATCGAATGGTGGGAATAATAAATAGACCAGAGTTAAGATTTAGACGTGATAGATTGTTAATTCAATTATGTTTTCTTTGGGAAAAGAGCAAAGACAGGGAGGGTGAGCATACACGGTTCCTGTGAAAAAAGCCTCTTCTCACGTGTAGGAAATCCATCAAATTGTTGAAGGATAAACATAGTTTGCACATTTCTCCTTCTGAAGTTAGGCAAGATGGAATAGAAAGAGTGGAAAGAAACGTGTGAAAAATGTTCCTCACACGAAAAGAAGGCATCCCATAACTCTTTGTCTTGGAAGACATGCCACTTCAGACTTGAGAATGGGATAACGGACGAAATCTGCACTAGCGTTTTCTTACATACTCACAAATATGCAGCAAGTCTCTCTCTCTGGGTCCCTGTCTGCCTGCCATTTCTGTACACATGTAGTGACATGTAGTTGTGGTAACTTGGTATTGTATTAAGCATATTACATTGTCTCACAAGCTGACTTTCCCTTCAAATGTCTCACCGCAATTCCACGGACAAACTTCCTGGAATGCCAACTGGTTGACTGGGAATCTTGTAAATAAGAGGAGAGAGAGAGAGAGAAAATCATGGATTTTCTATTTTGCAGGCATGTAACAAGCAATGTTTACATCTCTTTTGCTTGTCCTTGTACATATTAATGCTGGAGCATTTCATCACATCACACTCAACTATCATGGAGGTAGTAGGTATATTGTAACCAAACCACAGCGAGAAAGCACTTAGAGAGATGAATTTCATCACAAATATTAAGAGATGTTCCTCCTTTTCTAACATTTTCCAACATTAATTCTTTCATTTTGCGCATTTCCAGAAATCAGAGTAATCACTCAACATTACAACCGCATGACTTAATGAAGACAATGGTTGATTCCACTGGTTTAAATTATTTCGACCCATCGTCTATTTACTCCGATTCATCTGCATCCATGTTGAGTTCCTAAACATGCACTTTAATAAATTTAATGGCAATACATAATGAAATGTGTGTGCAGTACAAGAAAAATGGTGTTATTTGCATTTGTTTGACGGTGTTTAAATTGCGGCATTTCTCAAAAAAACATGCAATAAAGTTGACGTAAATACGGCTCAATACACTTATACAGTATATGTGATCTTTTAGAAAAGGTACTAGTAGTAATGGTATGGTTTGGAGGTTGGTGTACGTGTATTTCATTTTTTAGAAAGTACGTAGAATATTGTCTTTTGGGAAAAAGGAACGTCATCATTGACTGTAATATTCCAATTCGTCGTCGACTTTCTAGACAGATGGGATGCGAGAAAGAAATGAATGGATATAGGAAAGCAGTTAGGGAAAAGATGCTTGTTTTCTACTGAGTTTTCTGCCTAGAGTGGTTGCTTTCTTGTGAGGCTTGTATGTGTGTGTGCAGTTTAAAGTTTAGCGAAGAGTAAACGATGAGCTTAAGAATGAGAGCACAAGGACGGATGAGCGGAATAGATAAGGGAAGAAGTAAAAAGTGGAGTTGGGAAAAGAGCTGCTTACTTTTTTTTATACGTTTGCTTGTGGTCTCAGTGGATATGTCTACTTGAAGAGATGAGGGAGACGGAGATGTGTTCACTGAACTACACATTTAATACGCATATATTCAAATCCATAATGTCTTAGTGCATGCAAGCCAACGATTCAAGATATGTGTGCAGAGGTGACAGAGACAAAACGATTCTTACTCCTCGCCTATTTTGTCTTCAAGAGATCAACATTCACAACCTCTAAAAATCTCTTGCTACTTCTGGGAGCTTTAAGGTTCTGTAACCGCCCAGACATGTAGATATGTCGGCTGCTCTTGTGAGTGCAGCAGCTAGGTAAGTATATGTATGTCTGGTGGTGGTGAGATTGTGTGATGTTGCTATTCTTCAAGTGAAGGTGGTTGTGCCTTTTCTTCATGCGAGAGAGAGAGAGAGAAAACCAGCATGAGAATCTGTCCATGAGAAGCTCCACACAGCTTAGCCAAAAAGGCTGGGTTTCTATCTCCTCGACATCTCTCATATATTCATTTCTTTCTTCCCTTTCCATGAAATGCACAAGTTGAAAGGAAAAGAAAAACAGAAACGAAGATCGTGAGTAGCGAAAGGATTTTAACAAAATCACACCTTGAAGTCTACATGATCAGTGTAGAAAAACGAGAATGTTGGGCCGTGTGCATTTCTCCTCCTATTCCATTATTGTATGAATAAATGTTTCAAAGATTGTTTTATATTTCAAGATACAAATAGTAATAGAAAATGACTGATGATGAATATGATAAATGAACTCTGGAGCGGTATTCATCATGATACTCTGCTGATACCATGTAATTCTCCTATGAATAAAAATACATACATCATCAGCCATCCCATTCAAAAGACAGTGTCTAGCAGTGTGTCAATGTATGTAGCTTACTCATACGCTGTACATATACATTCTTTAGTGCCTTAAGTAACAGTCATTAACCTATCCGTATAGTGAATCCCTTAAATATATGCATATCATAACTGGGTACACTGAAAGGCCACCTACTTTTGTATCGTTATCGTTGGCAGCTTGAATGACGGTACTTTATATCCGTTGTAAACTCAAGTCAGCAAGAAACGAGAAATCAAAAATACACAGAGTACATTATTATGGCTTATCAATATCCATCCCAAGAAAATCAATAGGTATTCAGCTATATTTTGAGAACCAAAACTATATATGTTCGTTGATGATTCGAAATAACTCCGACTTGAATTATAAATAATGCAAGTATAGTGAAAGCTAGTCAAGTTCCATCCGAATCACAACAAAGTACATTGGTGGGAGGAGAGACGCATTTAGATCATATGAATGTAGGTCTCCTCGTTCTCCCACATGTAATAACTGCAATAAATAACCAAGTGTTTTGATAGTGTCAGCATCTTCTGTAATAGGAACTCTGAAAATATGGATATGAGGGATCAAAGTATTGATCAAAGGATTTTTCTTGAAGAGCTTATACTTTTAGGGGATAAGAAGCTCTTCATTTCATCATGCGTATCATTTTTTGTTGACCGTTTCTATATGCGATGGAAAAAGCACGTCATAAAAAATGAGAACAGATAATAAGCAGCCGAAATCGTATTGGCAATAGAGCGCAACTCCCCCAACACTACAATATTATTATGTATGGTTGATGTTTCGTAGAGAGGGCAAAAGAAGAGAGGAAACGCATGATATCTTCAAGACAAAAACAGCTTGCTGTGCATAATATAATATGCAAAATAGTGAATTCATGTGCACAACTTTCTTTCAGAAAGAGTGAGAGAGAGAGAGAGAAAGAGAGAAAAAAAAATCCCGCATAACCATTCATTCAGTACAGGCACTAAACCAACGAGAATAGACTATGAGACTTTCATTTATTTTACGGTGGCACTGCCACTTTTTCAACTTGAACTATCCTTTGTTTCTGATTTAGTTTACTGAAAAGTGCACACTGCACAGGATACGTTTGCAAATGGCCTCCTTTTGTTTCATGCCAGCCCATTGTACATTTTTTGTTGAATGAAAGCCGACGAACAAAAAAGCCCTGAGTTCAGTCTATCTCCTGGGTTTGTACAATCGCTAAGTACTCACGGAGTACTCTCTCCGTTCCGTATTGCTTCGCTGCCAATGCAACGCCAACGTCAGTTTGAAAGTGAAAACCAGCAGCGAACAACACAAGGGGTTTTCTATTGGAAGGCGGCGGTTAGCTCATTCATTGTCCTTTTTGGTCCATAGCGTGTAGGTTGACTGTTGGAGTGAGACTATAACATTTGGATAGGCTTCTCAAGTATACTTCTGTTATGCTTTTGTGATGATTACGAAGATGATAGGAAAGGGAGAGAGAACACCGACAAATACAACTTCAAATGCTACTGGTGACAAAAAATGGTTTTGTCCGTCCGTCTGATACTCTCGAAGAAAGCAAGGAAATGGCTCAACTTTTTCAATTTTATTTTCCCTCAAGGCATTCAACTTCATTTGAGCTGTGAAGTCATTAGATAAGCCAATTTGTAGGTAGGCCCATGATAGTACCCTTGGAACAAGGAATGATAATGTGGCATCTTATGTACAAGTATGTCGCTTGACTTCTAACTTGTAACTGGAACAAGGGTAGCATAATATGTACATATTTTACAATGCGTTATGAAAACTTAATGGTGTTGCAATAAAGTTTCATAGTGAGCAATACAGATTGGTTCAGTTGACGGGCGAGTCTCTATTTTTAGCAGTGTGCTAAATGTTCCATAGAATTATATTTTTTGGCAACTATCATGTCGTCCTTGATGATTTTTTTGGTAGTGACAGTTTCATATATTTTAATGGCTCTACTGTATTTGACCAATAAAAATGCATATAGTTATATTTATAAAACACTGCATAATATTTTGGCATACTGTGTACCCAACTGTAAGTGAGTTCATGCTAAATGAAAGGCACACTGGTATGGAAAACACATTGACTAATTCATTATTTCAGTTTTTCATTAGAAACATGAAAATATTTCATCCTTCTTTTGTTTTCCAAATATACCTGGTGAACTACAAAAATCCGTGCCACGGTTGAAGCGTATTCTAACATATAAATAGATTACCGTAATGATGATCCTGAAGATATACTACTTTTTATTTAAAAAATTTAGCTTTGCAAACATAATACAAACTCTAAGCTATACAAGTAAAAAGAGCAGTAGTGACTTAAAACAAATGTATGGAAGTTGCAACTAGCCATTAGCAGGAATTCGATATACTGCATGTTTGGAATGGCAGGAACATGCTTACTTATGAGGCCATTGATAAAAGAAACCTTTCCTTATTATACAACTCTGTGCTTCCGTGACCAAAAGTAGTTCATAATGAGAAAGTACACGTTGTGTTTAAACACATTAGCGACTTTTAGATACCAGAAGCGGGTTAGTTAAGCCTGACACTTTGTATGATTGTATCATTTATGCTATATGTTGTCATTTTAAACTTTTTAAAGCAAGTAGCTATACTTACAATGTGCAATTTTTACATTCATTCAATTTAAGGTTGAGTTTGGATTTTTTGTTGCATATGCCACAATATGATCTAATAAATTTACGAAATCCTTTTCAGATTCATTGAGTAGCTTCGGAGAAATGTTAGAGATGCTACAAGAATGACTCATTTGCAAACCGCTAAAATATATCTGTAGATACAGAAACTGACTCATTATAATGTAGCACCTCAGCAGCATGTATACCCAAACATTGAATACGTTGTTGGTTGAGGTACAAATGTTTTACATTAGCAATAACATGCAGACATTTTGCTAACAAGGGATTTGTTTGTGTAACTACCAATTTTTGGTTTGAGGTGAGTCTCATGATCGCCATATTCTAACTAGGATGTTTAGTATTTTGCAACATGAATAAACTTAATTGCCAAGTCACGCAAGAGGAACCCAAAAAAAATCAGTCTCCTTACATCGTTTCAAAGTTTAGCTAGATAAACTCATTTACATTTGCGATGAAGAGAGTGTGAAAATGAGGTACAAAATACACTGCAAATTCATTCCGAATTAGCACGCACCCATGAAATGCCTGTAATATGGATATGCTTGGGATATAGGGAGGTTTTTCATATTGCCCCATACATTGCTTCAGTAACTGTTTTCTGCCAGTTTCACCAAAGCTTGGTTCATTCAAACTATTATTTATGTGCTTATATATAGCTTTCACTTGACTCAAAACCTGCTAACTTTAAGCCTTCGTGCTCTTGACCTTAAATCTGGTGCAAAATTGCAATCTGATTTATGAACAATACCAAATAAATGAATGCCTTGATATACCCCGTGACACATTCACATATGAATTCAAACCGTGCTTATTTCTATAAATGAATTAGTTTCATATGGGAATTAGTAGCTGAGTAAGTTGGTGGTTAAATATTAGACCTATTTTCATCTAAATTTGACGTGATTTTCAGTAAAGATCCAACGAGGTGCACTCACGGGAGGAAAAGCTGGTTATTCGAAAGCAATACTTTTGAAACGTTTATTGTTACAGTTGTTACACGCCGAGTGACAGGGAAAAACCGTGGTACTTACAGACTAATGATATTACACTCCCAAAAGTAATCTATAGATGATACACCTACTTACCATTACTACCGTATGAGCCGCGCTCCTGTTACTTGTGCACCTACTGTCTGAAAATGCACACAAGACCCTATTTTACTTACAGGATTGACGGTAGTATAACAAATTTAAACCTTAGTTATATTATAACTGGATGCTTTGGAAACAATGCTGGATTTCCAAAACACCGAGCAAATTAGGCTAGGGTTGGAAGCAGTTTGAGCTCTATGCCACAAATTCAGATACTGGTTTCAGCTTACCTTTATATGAGGTAGGAGCATACGTAATAATAACACGGTA
This sequence comes from Orchesella cincta, assembly GCA_001718145.1. NCBI lineage: Eukaryota > Metazoa > Arthropoda > Collembola > Entomobryomorpha > Orchesellidae > Orchesella > Orchesella cincta. The sequence continues at coordinate 50,294 of LJIJ01000227.1, read as the reverse complement.
ATGAGTACAAATGCTCATTGCTTACGGATACTCATGTATCTCTTGGTCTTATATTGGCTATGACCTGTAATAATATAATATAATGTCTGCTCACCAGTTTAAGTCCACATGGTTAACGTTTGTGTTGTAATGTTCGAAGAAAAGGAGTAAAAACGGTTTTAAGCTGTGTATGGTTAAGTCTGGTGGTATAACATAGTGATGTGATGATAAGATATGTACCTATCTCCATACGGCAGAGAGCGTAGAGGGTAAAGTGAATTCATGAATTGTTCTTTCTCATTGAACCGTGTGGTAGTTCCCTTTTATTAACTCCTCTAATTCGGCTTAATGGTTATCCAAAGCCCATTTGTGCAGCGTCAACGAGCCATGGAAATTCTTTAGCATTTATTTTAACTGATCATGTCGCCTCTTCTTCTCTTTCGGTTTTGAGCCTCTCTTTTTCATATATATTTATTTACCCTCAGAGAATATGTCGGCAAGCAAGGAGGCATCCACCAAGCACGCACGCACGAGGCAGACCTCATCAAAAGCAAAAAGATGATGATGGTTCTGAGGATGATAATGATGATCGTCGTCGTCATCATCATCGTGTTTTCTGATGCTTAGAGTAATCGTGTGAATTCTTGGTTGAAATGCAACTATGTCCTCTATCCCTATGAAGAAATAGATGAATGTACATCTTTTACCACTTATAAATTTTCATCTTTTGTGTGCAGGCTCACTACCCTATTCTGTTTCATCACTTCAACCCGTCATATGCATAATATTGCAGTACATTATCATACGTAGTTTAACGAGATGTGACTAAACGAAATGTCGCGCATATGGTGAAAATTTTTTAAAAATTATATATTTATGTAAAATATACCTTATGTAACGAAATGAGGTGGTTGGTGGTGGTGGTCTGCACTTATTGGCATTTTAAGTATTATCATGCATCACGTTCAATACCTCTTTCGACAATAGTAGTTTTTTTACTGATTTGTTTGTATGCATGCTAATATTTTGATATGGCTTGCCGCATCTTGTATGTACTTATACATTTTTAATGCATTTCTCATCACGTCAATACGTCGTAAAGGTGGTCTGGTCTTATTTTCTGCATATATGGAGAACGCCGCTTGGAATCACGGTGTCCATTTTTTATCTTCCCCACAGAATTCTGGGGAATTAGTAAGGATACAGAAAGATTCACCTAGCAAATGAGCCAATGTTTACCATTTTTTACGTTTTTTTTACCAAACACCGTCAAAAGAATTGTGTTGTGGTACATATTAGAGTTTCGTTGAGGAGCTTGGTTTTTGGGTTGCACTTGTGCACCTAATGTATCCCATGTTTCTGCTACCATTATGTTTCTGGTTGAAACGTTGGAAGACATGTGGGTTACAGTTTAACGTATCAGAGTGCTGGCATGCTAATTATCAACACTCAACTGGCAATTTTCCTTTCTTCCTTTCATTATCATTACGAAATTTCACATGCGCATCTGAAATCTTTCAGGTATCATCATCATGGGTATATCAGATCTAATGCCAGTCTTATGACACTGATTGACTGACTGACCAGCTTAATGGATGCTACGAATGAGAATTTTTTCTCACTTTTTGTTGATAAAGGTGGAGAGATAAATATTGATTCGAAATTGATAGTGCTTGCATACGACGAAATAATTGAAACTTGCATTTTATCTTTAAGATGTTTCAACAAGTTTCACTTTGCGTTTTTATAATAAATACGCAGCACTCAAATATTTGTTTGTATCGGTTGTGCTGTGAATTATATTACGGGTGAAGAAATCAAAATAAAGATTTCGTAAGGAAGGCTGTAGATTTGAAAATGTATGGAGCGGATCATGTTTCAGGAATTAAGTAGACTCTGAGACTTGATTTGCATTTTTATCCAAATTGTTGCTCTGAGAAGATAATAATGTCAAAATACGAGGAAAATGCTTTTTCTCAATCTATTACAGATCTTGTCGTTTCAACTACCGTCTTGCACTTCCACCTTTAGCTCAGAAGGATGCACGATGAGTTGTGAGGTTGAGTGACTGAATGACTTACCATGCTATTCCATGCAATGCCTGTGGAATCAAATGACGGCATGTAATCAACTGGCATTGTTGCTCAACTGAATCTATGTATGCTGCTATGATTTTTATTAGTTCTCCTTTAATTTGTTTCAAAGCGAATACCAGGAGGAAAAAAACGTTGTTTAATAAATTAGGGGCTGACACGCAACCTTTGTTAATCTAAAAGATGGAGAATCCGGTTTTGTATAATATGTATAAGAAACACGAGAGATCTATTTGAGTGCAATGCCAACCAACCAGTCATTCAGGCACAATTGCTTGCTGTTGCCTGAACTGAAGGTAATATTACCTATTAATATTATGTGAAACTAAACCGTTTACAAAAAAATTTATTTTCGTTTTGCGATGAGGTAAGGTGACGGCTATCAAAGAGATCGTTTTAAACCACATAACGTTTATTCTACTGCTGATGCAATTGATCCAGAGATGCATTGCGAGAATGAGCACACCATCACCATTACATAACACGTCAAGTTGCATGTAAGACTGTGAAAATGTTGTAAAATTTACACTCCATTTATTCCTGTTATTGGTTGACATCTAATTTCCTTGAATGTAAAAACCAAAAGCTAACTCAAAGATTTTATCTTGACAATGAATTTATTCTGGAGAAAAAGTAAAAAGAGGAGGAAAGCATGATAAAAATAAACCATTGTTCTAGATTACTTTTCCATAAAATGTCGTCTTTCTTCTTTCATAAGATTACTTTGATATAATTTCATGTAAATCTGTTTTTATTTTTGCAAACGTATGGCTTTTATTTTATAGAAATACATACGAGTGAACGGATTCCGACTTTTTCTGGATTTAAAAAGCTTTCAAGCTTTCCTAAGTTGATCTGCATGTTTCAAGGAATTAGGATATTTGACCTGGCAGAAGAGATGTCATGCCGTATAACCACCCGTCTGTGTGTCGAAAATATTGTCGCAAATTTCCACCCCTTAATGCATGACAATATTATTTCTACGCAACATGAGTATTTGAAGTATCCAATACAGCAAAATTGAAAGTGCAGCCGCCTCACGGAAGGAGATATGTGAAGGAGTATTTAAACTGACTCTGTCTGAGTATTGGTGGGTTTAGCTTAAGTTGAAGTAATATGCCTCCAGCATTAATATTACATTTACAACTGAAAGCTAAAGCATGAAGTATTAGTTGGTTGGTATCTAAAGTGTTTGCTTAGAATCTTGTAGAATTTATTTCAAACAGGATCTTGAATACAAACAACTTACGTGCATGTGTGTGAATGTGTGTGAAGCAATGAAGCTGGCGAAATAAAATACCCTCGTTGACGTTCAGCATCCCGTTGGGATTTAGTTCTGTTTACATTAGACAAAGATTAAGAGCGGTACGCTGTACTTTATCTGAAGTGACAATATTTTAATATTATGGAAATTTAATGACATTTCAGGGAATTGTGTAAACCTGCTTCGTCTACACATAGCCTATGCTGATGAATTCACTGCCGCGGTATTAATACTGCCAAACAAACCACCGCATTACGCCATTCACCACCATCAAAAGTATTCGAAATTACGAAAACCAACCTAAAGTAACCCTTTTCTGTAGTCTCACTATCTCTTCACTCCCGTTTTGTATTGCATTCCGCCTCCATATGCCTCATGCCTTGGTCCACTGACTGGCTAAATGCAAAGTAAGCAAAGGCTTACAAAATGAGAAAACATGCTTTATTTCACAACTCTGGGAATCTACTCGAAGATAACGTTTAGCATATTATGCCACTGTGTACTCTCACTTTTCCTACTTCCGTGTGTGCTATATGGACGCATGCATTGATGTTGGTAAGCAAAGCAAAATGCAGAATTGAGTGAAGGGCACCTTCCCTCATATCCTAATCCCATCGCAATGCTTTGGTAAATAGATGTTAAAGAAGTTGTGTTGCTTGCGTAGAGTTTGATGCGAATTTCACATCATCCCAAATCCAAGCGAGAAAGGCAAAACAGATCCATTTGCCACTTTATTTATCCGTTAACTTAAATACCATCAATGGAGCCGCTCCTGCATATTTTACGCCGATATACCATGATACTAATAGTAGCTACTTAGGGCTCCTAGCTGTGTTGATGTTAGTGTAACTACACACTTTTAAGCTGGGAGGAGAGTGAAATAAGTTACTTCCCTGTCATTCTTACTTATTGCTTCCCTTGCTCTGAATTCATTTATTTCATGAATACCACCTTACTCTCACGGACAGACGAGATAGTTCAAATCTTCAAATTAAAGGACGCCCGAACGATACACGGAAATGAATAATGTCAGTTCACAGCTGCTCCTTCTCCCTGGACATGACTGAGCTCTAGGCATGGCGATAAAATCTCAAGTAGGTGGAAGCAGCTTTCCCTTAGGCTAATTTTATATTTATTCATATGATTACAATCTAAATTCCCAAACAACAACCCAGTGTGTGCTACATATACATTTGTTTGAACAAAAACGTAAAATTCACCTAATTAATTTCCCGTTTAGGTACTATGTTGATCCAAATTCTGCCTGTTTTATTTGGAAGAGGTCTTACAATAAAATATTAATTTTTCAACTATGTCTGGTACAAGCAATGTTAGAAAAGAAGCTGCAACATTGGTATAATCCATTGCGACTACTATGATATTTTTTATTAATCAATGTCAAGTTAACAGATTTGTTTTGGGGCATTCTGACTGATTATGAAGCCACACAGTACTAACACAATTATTTGCCTAAAAATTAATGCAGTTTATACCAAGAACGACTCTTTTGATTTAATTTTTTCATATAGAATAATACGAAAATGGTAAAAATTAATTTGTTTGCATATAGTAATTTATGATTAGATAAGAACTGCAACATTTTAATTCGGAATCCATCAAATAAGTGTGCTGCAGTATAATTGTCTGTTACTTTGTTTTCCAATATTTTCAAATGATTGATAATTGCACAGATTTCGCATTTCGCTAAATCAATACCTCGCTTTAAATGAATAAAATAGCAGTGGAAGTTTTCAGCCATACGGGTTATTTCCCACATTGTCCCTTTCTTCATCTCCAATTTATGTGTCGAATATTTGTGGCCAAATTCTCATAAACCTTTTGCTGGCTGATTAGATCATCTAATGCATTTTCCTAGCATTTAACTACAGTTGTCACCGATATACTTAAGACACTTTCGTCGAGGCGAATTCTATTGTGTCGATAGGTGTCGCACGGCTGATGATAGGTCACGTTGGCAAATATATATCGGACACCAGGCCGAAAGAGAAAGTGGATTACTGATAGAGCTCAATTAACATTTTCACCTTAGGCACGGCCTGTTGGAAAAGTTAGCTAATGAACAAAATATTATAGTTGAAATTACTTTATATTGACGTATTATCAATAGATGTATTTATCAACGATCCTGTTCTGAGCGAGAGACGTGTCATCTTTACTATCGACATAATGATTATATAATTATATTTTCACAAAAAGTTAACTCATAATATTATTAAAAATTAACACTACTTCACTAGAATCAAAATATATGTTCAACTTTTAGAAGTTCAAATCGTGCAATCTAACCCCCCATTATAGTAACAGTTGTCATTCAGAAAATATTGGGGCAATTCGCAATGGAGCAAGTATAGCACTAAGACTTACAAAATGTCAGCATTTCTCAAATTATGGAACATTGTAATAATAGTTTCCTAGTATTGGCGGTAACCTGTAATTCCTTTAGGCGAAAACCTCACGTTTTATGCTCTTGTTACATAAAAATCATGCCGCAAAGTGATGTGTTTGAAGGTAGAAACTAACAAAAAAGGAACAGAAAAGAGGAAACGGGTTAAGACTACAGGAAGGTAGACAAAAGGGGAAAAGTGAGCATAGCGTAACAGAAGTAAAATCTTGAAATTCCTGAGATGACACTTGAAATGGGAGGGTGTTGACTACTAATATTACTGTGCTACCAGTACTACACCAGGCCATCCTAGTGCTGTTAGTTTCTGGTTGAATCAGCTGAATGAAAGTACATATTATCGTTATTCCTAAGGTCTGTGGTTTCATATTATTTCATTTCTTTTTTCATTCCCTTGTCGATGATGAACGTGTGGCATACAGGAGGAAAAGATGAGCATAAAAACTGGGCAAGAGAGAGAGAGAGAAGATTCAGAGTAGAAAGAGAGGAGAAGGAAAAGATGAAGAGGCAGCAGCAGGGACCCTCTTGACGGATATAATTTGAGAATCCCCATTTGCAGCTTCTCATTACGTTTTCATTTCCACATTCCCTGAACATAAATCAGTTCGTTTTGGAGAACAAGCAAGTAAGAAAATTGTGCCCTGGCTCTTCCTACAATATTCCTATTATTTTTTGCCTCGTCTTCTTGTGTAGCATCAGTCATATTGTGATGGTGTGATTCAGAAGAACAGCAGGAGCATCTCTTCTGAAGGTGTAGGTGTTGGTAAAGAGTTTTGGGCTTTCATTAATCAACCTCAAGTGGCCAGCCGTACTAATGATCAAGGTTTCCAACAAAAACATATATTTGGTGGTAGGACCCAACTCCCAACTCTATGAATTTTCTACCTTGCCTTTTTTACTCACCACCACACACCGTCAAGACAGCCCACCAACAACTACGCACGCAGACAAGCAACATACATATAATGTGGTCTCTACCTTTAGCCATATATTGCATCCACCCAATATATCATATTCACAGCGGTGAATGCTCATACACCATACCTTATACGCATACATGTAGATATATATCATACCCTCATCCCGTACTTTGTGTGAAAATAAAGAAAGTTATTGTGTAACCACTGAAATGTTGTTGAGATGCTTCGACGTGCACCACTACTTCACCATCATGTCCTTATGTGTACATGTCTATTGGAATTTTCGCCTCATTCAGTTTCCGCCGTGAATCTCTACACTTTTCTCGAAATCATTAAAGTTATCTCTCGAGAAAGTAGAACTGGCAAAGTTGGTGGTTTCCCTAATATTTCTTAGTCTTTCAATGAATGGATGATCTGTGGGCATCAATAAAGCAAATGTCCTAGATTTACCACGACGCGCTCAGGATGACACGAAAGCGTCTTTGAATATATGAATCCCATTTGTTTGCTACAAATTTTACCAATTCAATGTCTTTTGTGCAAACTCAAACTAAATATACTCAGCCTTGTCCGGTTAACTATCATCAATTATCTGTTGGAAAGATTGCCCTTGTACATAGAAGAGCAGCCGCGTTGTATTCGATTCGGAACTTTTCTCTTTTGGGAGAAAGGAACTTCGTGTCTTAGGGAGCTTATGTGAGGCGTCTAACGGTGAATTGGAAATTTTTAATTAAGGTACGGGTAAACACGAAAGGAAAAGTTTAGTGTGGCGTATAATCACATGATTCTAAAACTTGTAAGAGTGAACAAGCAACTGCTGAACAAAGGGGCATTGTTCGAGATGAAAGTGATAAATTCGAAAAAATGAAAGTTGTCCTGGAGTGAAAAGAAAGTAGAACTGATGGCCCATCCCTTTTTTACTACGATCGCTCTTCACATTTTCTTCTCTTTTTTCACAAAGATGAGATCGGAAATGAGGGGGTGACACGAACAGAGAAAGGAAGGGGAAGCAAATGCAACTCTGAGAAGATCATGCCTCAGTCACCAACTGAAGATTTCCATCTTGCGTTGCAAGCCTGTAAGCCGATTTATCAAAAGATGTCTGTCCACTTTTTGGTCATTTAGACACATGGTCGTTTGTAGAGATCAAAGGAGATCGTTTTATCACCCTTGTCTTCCTCTAATAATGTCCTCCAAGTCCTTCCGTTCCCTTTCTCTTGTACTGTCGTTGTGCCATGTAGTCTTCCAATATTCTTTCCTGTGTATCTACATCTTTTCCCTTCTATCAGTGCCTTGTTCTCATGTCATTACTGTACCGTTTCCAAAGCAATAATATATATCCTCTTTCAGGATTTCCCTATATACGGGATGCCAAAAAATCGTCCATATGATCTCAATTCTTGTCATCATTTCTCCTCTTTTACTAAAAAACCATGGATGTCCTCCGCCTTTTTTGTCTCAGCCTTTTTATATTTAATAGGCTTTTCCTATTTTCCCCTTAATGATCTTTTACGACGGTAACAGTTCAATAGTAACACTCAATGGACGAAATGTAACCTTTTTTTATTTTGAAGCTTTAGCTTCCCTATGCTTTTCTCCAGTCAATGTCGGTAGGAAATTGTGTGGTACTTCCTGTTCCGCTACTCGTAAAATAAATCATTGAACATTCATATTTCCCACACTTAACTTTGTATTTTCAATTAATTTTTTTCTCGCAGATTTTAGGAGAAAGAAATTTTAGGACAGGGCAAGTGTCTTTCATTTGTATTTCTGCTTTAGCAATTTCTGAAAATCATTCATATTAGCAACCTGACATTCTGAGAAAGTACAAAGAGTTACGATCTTACATCAAAAGTCGTCATCATGGGCTTACACCATGATCCACACGATTATCTTACCCTTACGACAAGTTTCAAAGAAGAAGTAAGGTTTTGCCGAATCCGACATTTTTTGTTACATCTCCCGGTCCAACTTTTTGTGAGTGGGTTTGTCCTGTTTAGGCTCAGTTGCCAGTACCACCACCATTGGGAAGGATTCGAACATTTATTTACTCTCATCCGTTCCTTCTCAAGTAGTAACTCCATCACGAAGGATTTCGTGAGTTTCGTCGAAGATCTTCTCTTTTTTTCCAATTCAAGAACAAAGACAAACAGTGGGGTCTAAGGGTGAGTAATTCTTGCGTCTCGGTGAAAATGCAAGCCAATCAATCAATCCTTTCGTTCATGGCTAATGATTCATCGCCTCTATGCTGCTCCAAGATATATCAGCTATATACATTACGATGGAATGGATGACATCCACTAAAAGTTAAACAGAACACAATGTTCCGTGTGTAGTAAGCATGTAGAATGTAATATAAATTTCCACTTTCGAACCCCAAGAAAACTTCCTCTCCTATCGTCCTTTGATCAATAAGAAAAGAACATTTGTTGATTTCATCGATTTATCAATGAAATCGTTCATCCTCACAAAACTTATGTATCTGAAAAGTTCAATGACTGCACAAACTTTTGAAAAGGGAATTTGGAGGAAAGTATCTACTAATCCCGTGCTTAAAAATCCAATTTCTTTCGTGGAGGAAAGAAAACCCCTTGCTCGTATTTCCTATTTTCCCCAGAAATAATGATCTTGTGTTTGCATCTAAACGACTTTGCATTTGTGAAAATCGTCAGCTTCAAATGGTGTCTGGGAGTGTAATATTTCCTCAAAGAAGTTCTCATCTCTGTCACCTTTTCCCAAGAACGTTGGATGCCATACGATGTAATGTAATGCATATCGTAAGATTTACAAACAAGCAGTTGGTTATAGTCGGTTAGATTCATATTTTTCTAAATGTCTGAAGTAATAAGACAGGTAGTAAAGTACAGTACAGCACTTGCTTCTTAAATCAAAAGTGTATTATTATATTATTTTGACGGGGAAATCTTGAAGTAGTAGAGGGTCTGTAATGAAAATGAGATAGAATAGTGGATGGAAACTGGTTACAATCACAAGTATTGAGAACTAACAAGACCGACTGCTACATATAGTTTATAGGAGTCTGGTATTTGTTGGAGTAGTATTTAATTTGAAAAACGTACACCAAACATGTAATGTACGTCAACTCGGTCACTTCTCCTCGCCTAGAGCTGTTATTGCAGTTGCAGTCTTTGTGTGTGTAGGGATGGCTTGGACAATGTAACATTGATGGATTGAGACAGTAATGAATGAATTTTTGACGCCCGAAAAGCTTTTCAATGAACAATAAACGTAGTCATGCATAATATCTAAAACGAGTTTGAGACAGCTGGTTATTGATGGGATTGGGATGGATGGTGTTCTTATGTAATAACCACGTCACATCTCATCTTACTACCCCAAGATGATGGAAAACTAGACACTTTTAATGGCTAATGTGGAGAGCATGAGTATGGAACAAAAATTCATGAAAAACAATAATGAAACAGTGCACTTTTAGCTTTTAAGATGGCATTTATTCGCTGATGGAACACTTTTATAAAATATGACTTGATAAGTGCAATGGTACCATTAGCAAAAGGTTTGCATCTTGAGTTGATTTGGCCTACACTACAATATATTCTGAAGCCTGCCCACATATTGCATACAGGATTACATATTTGCCAGCAAGAACAGGATCCCATATCTCAAAGAAAGCAAATTCCTTCGTCAAACAAACAAGAGGGTGAAACAATTGATTTCACGGGGACAGGTTTCTAATTAAAGTGTTTTCTCAAGTTTCCCACTGTTGTTATTAGGTTAAGTGTAATGTACACGTCTCCCCAAAAAAGATCTCGCAGTTTATCACGTGAAATTGTTACTTTCTGCACCGATAAAATTCATTTCCCCTTAGAAAATACGGAGATCATCATCAACATCATCAATGGCGGGGTTCCGTCATTGCTGACTCTTCTGGTCATCATCACAATCCCCTCATCCATCGTTCATCATAGAGTGTCAGCTCTGTCATAAGTGTGATACTGATCCTAGTTGTTCTTTGACAGACAGACCAAATGAGAAAAGATTTTTCTCTCTTAAAGGACTCAGCCTTCCTTCCTTTCTCTCTTGATACATAATACGTACTTCTTCATCTCCAACATTTTATGTGAGCGATAAAAACATTCCTCTTCCCTCCGTCAGCGTTCCCGTTTTATGCGTTTTATACAAAAATATTCGAGGAAGAGCAATGTGCTAGATGTTTGTCTTCACCGAGAAAAACCCTGGTTTGGCATTGCAAGTACAAGTATAGATGTTATGGTATGATGACGAATATAATGCGTAGTATTAAAGGGCAGAAGAGTGAACCTGTCTCAAAAATATGTACCTACATAGTCCCAATGTAATCCAAAGAGCAGCTTCACCAATCCTACATATGACAGATTGGAAGAAAAACAACCGCCGGCATGTAGTTCCCATCATGCTTTTTGCTGTTACAAGAACAACCAAAACATTGAGTATCGGGCTGCTCAGCTCCATGATTGAGAATGCTATACATTATTGGAGGCTTAGCAGTTTGGTTGGAGTTGGAACTCTAATAGGAGAGCAAGTCGGAGGAACACTGAATATATAGAGCGTAAAGATCGAATAGGACACATACAAGAGGAAGTAGTGATGCCTTCGTGAATTTCTTCCAAATCTTTGTTTACCTTCCCAGTGGATTATCACTTACAACTTCTGAATCCTTCACTGGAGATTTTCATGATTCAAAATAAGGGTCGCGACTCGCAAGGCAATGTATGGGGGATATGTTGTTGGTGAAATTTATGAAGGTTGATTGCGCTTCACTTCGCTTTCGATACTTGTACCATATTTGTTCTATTTCGTTCCTTCTTTCCTTCCATATATTCCAGTCTTTACAATATTTTATTTAGAAATGAATTTTCGACTTCTTTTTTTTACCATAAGATACTGCATTTTGAATTATTAGAGAGGACAATATGAACGCATACCAAATTACGATACATGGTTTGTGCAACTCTGATTGTTGAAGACTGCCAAGAACTCAGTCACTAGCTTAAACATGCAATGAATGGACAGGATCCGGTTTGGCTAAAATGAATAACCATGTAAAAAAAACTTTATCTCTGAAACGCTGTGGTAATACCAAAAATTTATATTAGAACTGAAATGTTATTCAGCATTTAAAATGATGATTCATCTGCATGGATAGCCCCCTGGAGAAATAATGCGAATTGTGTTGATAAAAATACTTCAATTTATCATAAGTAGTTCAATGCACTTTACTCCACGGTAAGATAAAATGCATCGTAAGACCGTCTAAAGTGGGAGCACATGTATTTTTTAAAGTAAATTTTATTCCCTACGACAAAATATGGGAAAAGTTCCAGTGGGACCCTAAAATGTCTGTAGTAAAGCAGCATTTCTTCCATTCAGTCCTTTCTCCTTGCAGTTCAAATAAATGCTCGATTTCTGTGGGATGTGATGGGAATGAAAGTCAACAAACTGTTTTGTCAGCGAATGTCCACGGAGAATCAATCCGGTGCATTTTCTTCGAATTTTCGTCTGACTGAGTAGTTGCTTTTCTTTTTTATCAAACAGATATTTCATTGTGAGTTAAATTGCGGGTTTTATTTAAGATAAATTGCTGAGTTGACAATTCACGAATGCCTAAATATTTCCGAACAAAATATGAAAGTCCACATGACAAGAATTCATGAAATGCAATAAAAACGCGGAAACTTGTATCTCTTCATATATGTATCTATGTGTTGTGCCCATATATCCATCGCTCACTGAAAAAAAATGTTAAGCTAAGCTGTACAACTAGCAACACAATAGAGAGAATAGTCTCGGAAATTGCATTTAAGGGCTGCGGAGAAATAAAAATACAAATCAACTGAATTGAGCCTAAAGAGGCAAGGGCATGAATACAATCTTCATGAATGAACAAATGCCGCATGCATGCAATTTCCTTCTTTGTTATTCTGAAATATAACAGGTTTGTGATGGAAAAAGAGCAAATGTTTATATCAAATTACCTATATGAAGTATGCCAAGCGTACGTACTTAATTTAATATTTTTTCCATTTTTAATTCCATGTTCTGAACTCAAAACTGAGTTTTTTACTTCCTCAAAGGAAGAAAAGAAGAGAAAGGATAAAATGTCGCAAAGTAATTTTGGTTTTATCATGATTTTCCATGCTACAATGCTATTAATATTATTTCCCACCATTGCTTACACCTTCGACCTCTGAATTCCAAAACTTAGCTCATATTTTATCTGAATATAAAAAAGGCCTAAATAGCTTTTGCTACTCTTTCAAATAAACACAGGAATGAATTTATGATGAGCTAAGTGAATCTCAGAGAAGATATATAATACATGCTTCAACTTATGTTATGCGGCGTGTTCAACACCGCCACCACAAGAGAAGAACAGAGAGCCGAGCCGAGCAGGGAGAATGAGGGAATAGAATGACTTTCATAAAATGTATGTGAACATATGTTGTGTTGATGTATCGCAGCGGAGGCAAAGAGGAGAATTGTTCAGTGCTGAAAGTAGAATTTTATTATGATGAGGAGAAAGAAGATGGAAAAAATAATATTCTAAAAGTTGCATGCATGGTGGTTTCAGTGTTTCAGGATATGACTAATTTGAACGGCATGAGCACAAAGCGGAGAGCCTTTGTTGGATGATATATCTTCACGGTGCTTGAAGCAGACAGGGTCTTGGCCTAGCATTGTCGTCGTATGTTTGCAGTTATTACAATTTCTTTTTTTCATGAGATGCATGAAATATTACGCGCATATGAGAAGACATTGCATGCTACCCAAACGATTTATAAGTCTTGTAATCTCATACCACTCTGCCCGCTGCTCTCTCTCCTTTTATATATATTTTTTCCTTTCTTTCTTTCATTGGGAACTATCCCTGGCATGTGGAATCTTTCTTGTTGTATGATCACCATCATCATACATTATATCTAGCACATGACATCCGATCACATCCGGCCCAATGGTCACAAGACATGAAAAAGAAGGCCTGAACAAAAGGCTTCCTCCTAAGCTCGATGCAAGCCTGGTAATATCTGAATTGCTACAACTTTTCCACTGGAAAATAGGAAAGCGAGCGCGCGTACCGTTTTCATGCAACTACCACTGGTTGGAGGTAAAGGTGGCAGAGCTAAGAAAAATGGAATAATGTATAACCTTCCGTTGATCTTTTGTGTTATTTCAGTGTTGTTGTTGATAAATTTCTATAACCCTTCCATCATCATCACCCTCCAGATATATTAATAGATACGGCAGGACGTACGTACATATATGTGAACACTACTGACGCGTCCACCAGTTTCTTTCTCTTGAAGAAACTACCATGCTAGACAACTACTCCAATACCTGACTTATAATAGCACACAATCACTACAATATGCAATATGTCCATATTATTATGTGTGCGAAAGAAGTGTGCGTTATTGTAATGGCTACAAACTACTTCGAATTGGGACCAGAAGACCTGACTTATATTCTTCGTGAAGTTCATAGTATGGGCATTTTTCAGTGTAGAAAGCACTTTTCTCTGATCACACACGAACATATATACATGCGTTGCTACATATGCTTGCGGGGCACAGGATCAAACGGAATTTTGCGGTGATCCTCTGACAACCAAAAAGCGGTTACTTTTTACATTCAAGGGTGACAACGGAATTTTGTACAGCGGCTCCTGGGACTTGATGGAACTACGGATGTTGTTGTTAAGCATTTTCTTCAATGTGACTAACCTTGTGTGTTCCGTTTACTCGCTCTCCTCCTCTGTCTGAGTTCAGCTGTGATGAAAGATAGTAAATGCCTTGTCATGCAGTGTTCTGACCACGAAGCGTGACAGAAGAACCTGATACCATTGATCATGGCTGGGATTTCGTATTCATTTCATTTATGGCTTCATTTCTGGAAAGCGATACCTTCATTTGATGGATGAATGCGATTTTTTCCAACAATAATAGAAACGATTTCGGTTCCTAGCTATGTGTCTACATGTCGTCTATTAATTTTTTATCGTCGTTTTCAGACTTTTGTTTACCTATGACCACACACGATCCCGAAGCGCAGAAATAGCGTTCCGAATTCTCGTATTTTTTTACTCTAGTTTAGGGCACATTGGGAAATTAATATATGTCATTTTGTTTAATTCATTAATAGAAAATATTTGTTGTTAATGAGGAAGCGGTTCAGCAGCATAGCTAAATCTGCTACCAATCCGTGTGCTTAGGTCATGCAGGCACCATTAGCGCATTCTCTTTCCATAAATCCTGATGCTCCGGGTTGACGTCGTTGCATACCAGCATGGACATTCATTGAACGAGTATTGTTTCCCATGTCTGAGACGCTGTTAAAATCCTCCAGAACAACAAGCAGATATGAGCTGACTTGAAATAATTATTATTATCACATCCCACTTCCTTTAACTCTCGTCGCTTTTCTGTGTCGGGAAATTTTCTGATGACAGATGCGACATTTCAATTCTTTTGATCTGATGGAGAAGTGAGCTCTTGTTACGCTGTAAGTGGAAAATCTATTTGAAAAACCGACAAGAATACAAGTGAATAGGAGGCGGAGAAAAAATATAATCAAGCAGGCTTGACATCTCAAGTGAAGTTTTCATGAGCCAATGCAAAAATGACACTGCGTTGGATAGCACAAAAGAGATAAGAACATGCATGAAGTTCATGAATACACTTTGTGTCAAATATCAGCCTTCTTTGTCGAGCTTGGATAGATGGAGTAGAATGGAATGTGGTTAGAGCGACGGTGGCTCATTTACTCAGTTGTTAGTCGTGTTGAAATATTTCCCAATGAGCGTGCAATATTCCGTTTTTAGGATGATAGTCACAGATGACGGAAGTTGAAAGTAAAAACGTATGAGACGAAATGACATGTACCGTATGGCAATACACGGAGAAGATTGATGAGTAGAACAAAAAGTGTACGAGGAAAGATAACACTTAAGTGACAATTCAAGAAGAATTTCATCCTTGGTTTAATACAACATCTTTCCTGAAACATACAGTCGCCATCAACAATAATGACATTTCACATTTGTGACAATCAAAGCAACGGATTACTATAAAAAATTGACAAAGTGGGAGGGATGTTGTTCTCTGGAAGAAACGCAGTGTCGTCACAGCCATCACAATGGAACACCTAATGCTGTCAAAAGGATTGTCCATAAGTAATGAGCCGACATCACTCTTTTAGGATGCACTTTATACTTTGACCAAAAATAAAATAAAACTAAGTTTTTACGTCATTTTACTTGTAGGCGTGTATGCTTACTTCAGTCAATAAATTTTTAATAGAGCATATTACACCTTTTATTCAAATCATGTATAAATGTGAATTTTTATAGAGATAATCAATCAAAACATTTACCATTGTAAACAACAACAAATAATTTGGGGTTAGTTGAGACTTATATCGAAGCGTTTGTCAAGAACAATAAAAATTTTCTATTTACAGTTTACAAACAAGTTATGAAATAAAAAAAATAAAATGTCACTGTTGTGTAAGATCTTATCTTGTACCACAGATAATACTACACAATGTAAAAATTTAATTTGGGAGTTTAGCAATAAATATTGCATCCCGGCTTGAATTAATGTAGGATATTATGGGACTTTTAACAAGTTTCTGTCTCTACGAGGCACAAAAAATTTTTCATATGGAAAGATTACTCAAGAACAGCGCATTAGAATCCATTTGGCCATAAATAAATAATTAAAATACGTAAAAAAGGCTTCCTAGAAAACTATTTTTAATCCATCTTATTTGTTGTCCATTACCATACCATTCAGTTTCTAGAAGCGAATGTGTCGTGCGGCCTTTTTAAGGAGCTTTTAGCATAACTGTCGCATACTAGATTTCTATTCAATATTTGCACAGCGAATGACTTTTTCTTTATCCCAGGCCAGCAGTCTTCAATCATGCGGAAAGTTACCTGGACGTTTTTTTCCTGGTTATATGTTTCTTGTTTATAATATGCCATTTAATGGCATAAATCTTCATTTTTCTTATATCTTTGCCTTTCTACATTTGTGTCTACAAAAATACTTCCTTTCCAGGAAAAATTATATTGGAAGTGATGTACATTGATGAATGCTATGAAACTATAAATGATCACCTAAAGAATTACTACAGAAATCGAATACAAATAAAAAATAGGCGCATTTCCAACCTTCACAATCAGGCAAACTCGTTGCAATAAATATTATTTCCTTTGTAGTTGCATTCAAATAGCAGATCTGACAAATAACATGGAGCGCATATCATTTGACATAAAACAACTAACCGATCTTGTTCCCATTAAAAAACGTCTTCTTTACAATAAATTTATCTGTTTTCTGGGTTTAGTTAAAGAAAAGAGACCATAAATGCCCCTAAAACCTTTCATCCTCGCAATAAGCAGTAATATGATAAATATTTTTATTTTTACAGAACAGTGTTAATAACGAAATATGAAACCAATCAAGTTGCCGTGCACGACACTCCAATTATGAAATGAAACGCACAACGGAGAGAACACAAATCAACTTTCAAGTAACTTTGAAAACAAGTCATCTAAATATTTTAACACAGTGATATAGTGTCTGTTGAGTGATTTTAAAAGCGCAAGGATCGTGTGAGATTGGTATTTGTACATTAATTTTTCTTCATCCTCTCTCCCGTTTATTTTGCAAAGTTGTTACAAATATACATATACGGTTTGAGTATGTAAGGAAGCACATATGTACGGTAATTGCATGACGTGGTTTTGCGTGAAAGTGAGACAGCGTTGCTCTTGTTATTACATCAGTAAAACCACCAACGTTGTACTACTTTGCGTTCCATCGCAGCACATAAAACTAGAAAAGCAGGCTCATTCACTCGCTGAAGTTTTTCCAGGAGATAAATGACACATTCCAGAATCCTAAACTCCATGTTTCCATCCATCCGTAAATGCCATGCCATTCCATTTCTTCACTTCACTGAGGTATTTTCCATTACTTCATGCACATACCATCTACTCAAGCACTTTTACATTCATTTTATACCACTCACATTGCTACATAAATGCACATAGATACATTCATAGATATTCATACTCATATATCACTATTCTTCTGGAGACTCACGCACAAATTGCGTTTGTGTGCAATGTGATAGCATGATCACCGTTAAACGATTGCATTTCATTCGCACACAAGAATACACGCTACACCCTGCTTAATATGCGCTACTTATTGTTGAGCTTTTTGTTGAAGTTATCGCAGACTATAATACGAAGATGACATTGCATGCTAATAGAAAATAGTCTTCCCGTCTCCCATCTAAATGGAGAATTAGACATGTGCGTAAATGTATAATATTTACAAAAGTAAGTAAACAACCCTTTTTTAGGAGGAATGTCTACTTTTATAGAAATGACTGCAATGAGTGTGCATGATTAGACGTGTTACTGAAATCAGCAACGTTATTGGGTGCTTCCTCTTCCAACGAATTTCCTTATATACACGTGCTTATTGAATAATGTACCCACGTACTTAAGTATACTTATGAACGTTGTGAAACATGTACACATAAAAGTAGCATTAAAATGATACTTTGTAATAAATACGTTTCACCGCATGCTAATGTATGGCTCTATGTTTCATTTACTTTTTGTTCCCAGCCACTACTCAGCAATCAGCGAGGATATCATTTGAACAATAGTCAATATAATGGAAGTGTAGAGGTGGTGTGTTGGTAGGAGTATACGAAAAAGAGTGTAGTTACAGAAGTCGTGATGGCAATTGTAGTATGGCATTATCATCATCAAGTTCCTCTTTTCCGTTATTGCTATAAAAGGAAGGAAAGAGAATCGACGACGACAGACAGGCTCCTGAAACACTTCCGTCCCAACTGCAACGAGATCCAGTAATGGTTATGGCAGTAATGCAATTACTTTCTTTCAACTTTTGTTATGGAGTTATACAACCACTATTACCACCTCTTTCACTGCCACTAGACAAACAATGCTAGCCGCCGTTGGAGCTAATACGTAGCAATCCAATGTATTACAATGTAGTTATCATCACAGATGCCTCCCAAACCTTATCTCAACTACGAATACAGAAATGGCGAGGCGCTAGCGAACGGACCCAAAATACTCTAGCTATTGCTCTGTTCTCTTCTAGTTGAATTGTTTTAAAAGCTATGTCTCATAGCGAACGCAAAACATTTAAGTGGAGCGGAAAATAGAACGTGTAGACACTTGACTCTTTATCGAAGGAATGTCATGTTCCCATTGTCCATGAAATTAACAATTGTATATTTAATACACAGAAATTTTGGGAAAGTATATGCTTGCATACATTAACCTACCATATTTTATACAACTTTCGCCAACTTTAGAGTCTCACAGTGACACCTCATATAAGATTTGCAATGTGAGATATTCAATTGCAATGTGGACTCATGCCCTGTCTGCACGTGAATGATGCTCCTGGTGCAGCTCGTACTGTGATAGATGAGGCAGAATTTCCGAGTTGTCATCTCATTACTTATTATTTCACGGCGGAGATTGGAACCAAGTTTTCGAAACAGTGGATGATCTATAATATAATAAGATTCAAACAATTGAAACAATGAAATACTGAGATTGCAGTAGTTTCACAAGATATATGGAAATGTAAAATGCTTAATTTGAATGCGATTTCTGAACTAAATGTACGTCGGCATATGTACTCCGATATTCTAACGAGTCCCAGTTACAAATTTTGTCTAAGCCATAATGTCCCCTGGTGATTTATAAATGCATTTGTGTACAACTTCATTTATTTCAGCAGCGGCTTATCACTCATTCGAATTTGAGTACAGAATACATTGAGCATTCCAATGAATACATAAAATCTCATCATCATCTTGTTCCCCGTCGAAATGAATCTACATCCATGTGTTGGAATGGAACAGATTGCGAAAAAAGCTTGAGGGAAACGGAGTGGCAACATAAATTATTTTGTTTTTGCTCTCCCATACACATATAAGCATGTGGAGTCGTTGTCGACTCATTTCTGGCACGGAACGAAATTAGTATGACGAATTTAACTTTTGCCCTTATCGGTTGCTTCATAGCAATTAGGGGAGTTAATCAAGCTGATCTGACAAAAACAGTTTTCCCCACCACCACTACGACTACCACACATACACGTCTATAGAACCACACACATGCACACCACACAAGGCATATATTTACCGTCTTAAGTGCTTACACAGTCTTTTTTCGAACCCACTATTTATACCAAATATACCGGGGAATTCGTGGCAACACAAGAATGAAGGTAATACAGTAGTTTCTGTTTTTGTGTAAGCACGTTTCACACGGCGAGAGATACAAGGAAAAAACGAGCCATATGTCGGCGCTCGTGTTTTTCATGGAGCACTAAATGTAACATTAAAGCAGGAGTCGTGAAGCTGAAAGGAAAGAGGAGTTACATTCACGGTGAGTGTAAACCCCGTAATTTTCGTAAAGGATGACTCGTTAGAGTCTTTCCCTGATTAAAAATGCTCCCTTCTGTGCGAGAAGAGGAGAGGCAGAGGACCTTCTTCCTTTCTTCAAGACCAGAAAAACCAGGGAGAATTTGTGAAGAAGTTGAAGAGGAATAAAGAGACGAATGCTTGTTACTCGTTTTCCTTTTTAGAATCATGACGAATCTGAGGCAGGTCGTCTGGAAATAACAATTTCGGCTTTGGAGCTGATGATGACACATTTAAAGGAAAATTGGCATCCCCACATGAGGTTATTGAGCTAACGAGTTGAGAATCAAGCACTTAATGTACTTTGAATTTATGTTACATGGGGTTTTGAGGTGCACACATTTGTTCCTACATTCATGCATGCCAACAATACGGTTATCTCTCAAGTTTCTGACATAATGTGCACTTTCATTACGACACGCAATAATAAATGCCTGCAGCAAGCAATTGAAACTTGATTGTAGAAGAATGCCCGACTCTCCGCTCTGCCACACTGAGGCATAGGTTACGACTTGAAAGGAGAAGAAAACTGAAATTAATGAAATAATATTACACGGTTCCATTTCCATCATAATGACGCCTGGTGCTTATTCATGTCAAACCATGCAAAATCCGAGAAAAGTTAGCTGTCGCAGGAGCACAAAATTACGGCCATTTTCTAATGTCACATTCATTTTCCCATCACAAAGAAGTTGGAATCGAGTAGGAGGATGTAGTAGAATGAACAGTGGTGTTTTAAATTAAGAAAATACCACACACCCTGACACACATGAACTTTGTCATGTAACACAAATATGGTTACGGAATACAAAAAGCAGGAACTTGTTTCTTGGAGACATGTCATTTAGCAGGGAAAGTGACAGTCAAAGTCGGTCAGCTGCTAAAAAAGAAAGAGAAGAATAGAGGAATGCGCATTCATAAAATGAATGCCTACTGCTCACTGTTGCCAAGAAATTGCATGAATAATATGACGGAAACAATACGAAAAGTGAGTTTTAAGTAATGCAACAACCATCACGATTCCACCATCCTTCTGGTAGGTCCTCCTGAACACACACACATGCAGTCACACAAATATGTCAAACATTTTCCATGAAGCGGGCTAAAATCGGGAACATACCCAATCCATGTAAAAAGCATCACCGAAAACCTCGCTGGGATGCTTTCCTAAGCTTAATTACCACGAAACTTTAATGATTTCAAAGGCGTGGACTAAAATTTCATCTACCATGGAAATGCTTACGAACATATATGTTGTTCAGAAATCCATGCACGACATTGATAATCGAACGTTCTTCTCGAAGCGAAAAAGACATATCAACATATCAACCTACATGCATTATATTGTATCCGTCGTTTTTGAGCAAGTGCTCAGACTTTACATGGTTTATTGTACAGATTTTCACTGGTGATTTTAAAAAAAAAAGACTTTTTTTTATCGGATGAGTGACTGTAAGCTGTGGATACACAGGCAAACAACTAGTGTGGCAGAAGGACTGAAATGGTATAGGAAAGGAATTTTTAAAATTCTAAAGCTGAAAGCTTATTTTTATTTTCTTATTAGAATGTGTACATGTATTGACTGGTTGTGGGTTAGAAAAACCACGTCCGTGACTAAGTAGGAGTTGGTTTTAGCTTCCAAACACAAAAAGAAATGCCGATATATACACACACATGTAGTGAGCGTAAAGAAGTCCATGGTAAACCCATTTTAGTCAAGTATTATTTGACAGCCGTCACTTGCCTAAGTACCTCAAAATGCCCCGAAAAGAATTACATGGTTTATGATGATGACAAAATCCGTGATTGGAACATGCTGTTTCATTGAGCCTAGCACAGGAATGAGCTTGCTATTCTGCTCTGTTGTGCAATGCTGTTGTTGTTCATCTTCCTGTTGTAAATGATGCGGATTCACTGTTTTTAAGCACTTTTCATGCATGCGGAACAGCTAAATCTGGTTGAGAATGAGCAGACATCGATGAGCCTTGCTGGCTCAAAGAAAGTGGACAATTGATTCTATTCAGTAGATACTTGGATAGTGAACAGATTTATTTTGCCTTTCCCTTTCTGTCAGAGCACCATCCATGCTTGTTTAAAGACTAGGTGAGGGTGGATGAAAGAAGGGGTTTGTTGGTTATTTCATAAGTGAATGCAAATAAACATGAAGCGTATCTAGAGAACTCACACATGCGAAGTAGGCAATCAACATTCATTCAAAACGCAGTAGAGCGTAATTATATAATACTCAAATTTGACAATGGACATCATGCACAACCGTTTTACAGCGGTACCTTGCTAGCTCGTATTGAATTTCGTCTTCGAGAAACGGTTTTGCCAATATTGTTGTCAAAAGACAACCACAGTCCAAACTTATCGTTAGTACCTATTGTATTAGCTTGACAAATTCACGCGTGTGTTCTTGTGAGCATGTGTCATGTCTTGCACGAATAGTATCATATGTCCTGACAGCTTGATAGGTTCGCATGTAAAAATGAATAATTTAAACGGTCATTATTGTAACGCTAGAAAACTGAGGACATGGCTTCCACTGAAAATTTACAGCAAGAACTATGGTATATCAAAACACAGATAAATGTCACCAAACGAAAAGTCATTAACAAACTAATAACAAAATTGCAAAAGTTAGCTTATGGAATACGCTACCTATGAAAACAGAAAATGTCAAGCTGTTTTCTAGTTTAAAAAAAGGCTGAAAACGTTGTTGTTAAAATAAGGTTTTGAAACGCTAAGGTTTCATTTCATTGTATGGTATTGAAGTATTGGTTTTGAGAATTGGCTAATCATCAGAGTTTCTTGTTTATATAACTTCCTTTGACTAGTTATAATTGATTAATAGTGATTCGCATGAATAAATTGACTTAACAGGCATTTCTCTCCGAGCAGAAATGATATCAGGTTGATCATTTTGACTAAATTTCCTGTTTTCCTGTGATGCAAATGCGGGTAGAGAACTTAAGAGGATGTTATTGTTACCTATCCGCCATTCTGCAACATGCTTCATTTGTAGTGTCTAAAAATACGTATTTTAACTATCACATAATTATAGGAGGAAGAAGCTCAATAAAAAACCTTTTCATTTTGCTCGGAAAATGAGCATCTGAGCAGAATAAATGGTTCCAGAAAGTTCATTCCAGCCATTGTTCTCTCCTCGACAATTTATCTGTTTACAATGGGAAGCGGAGACGTGACTTAGAAGGGAGATAAGGAAGGGAAAAGAAGTGTGGTAGTGCATAAACGAGGAACCACGTCACATTTAGAACAATGAAGCGAAACCGGCCATCTGCTTTCTCTCCTAAACGACATCAGTTGCCTACACACCTTCAAACTTTTTCCTGAAGTCAGATTTCGGTGAAATAAAACGGAGGAAATACTGTAGATTTTTTTGCTTTTTACTAAAAACAAGTACACAGGGAAAAGAGGCGTTTACGAGTTTACTTTTGCTTGTTTTCCAGAATGAATAGAATAGATACATGTATAAAGTAGTAAGTATTATGAGTTGACGAGGGATTAAGATTGGCTTACACATTACTTAAAATATTTCACTTCTTCATCTTCCTAGTTCCTTCCTACCAAGTAGACATCACAAGCAGATCCAAGCATCTTAAAGGGATCGTCTATTGTCTCCTTAAAATCTTCGCCAGCCCGTTGCTACTCCCATTACTCTTCCACGCAGAATTCAGCCAGATCTGAATTATAGTAGACATTCTTCAGGTTTACTGAGCACAGAAGTGAGCAAATGTCATGAGAACATTCATACAAAATATATCTTGCAAAAACATCTTTCAATTTTACTCATATATACTGGCTGGAGTATACAAGGAGCTCGAGTCTGATGCTATTCTCGTTTGTTTGTCAATCCCGGACTGCCAATGACGCATGTCTTTAATAAATCCACAATGTCTTCTCCCACCGACACTCTACTAAGAAACATGGAGCGACAGAGTGCAATCATAAAACTGTGTCTAATTTATAAACCTAGTAGTAGAATACAAAATATTTGTGTGATAATAACCATTAACCATTTTCACTGCAAAAAGCAAAAAAAAATCACTCTGCTGACAGTGCTCTTCCTTTTCGGAGACCATGCTTTGCATTTTTCTTAGAGGAAGACGTAACCTGCGTAAATGTATGTATGTATTTAGGTATGTATCTGGTAGCCACTAATTATATGCTCATGATATATGTAAAAGAAGATGAATAATAGTGCTGAAAATTATCACTAGAAAGAGTGTAAACGCTCAAGGAAACAGGCTCATTTGTTATCGAGCCATTTTCCCCTTGTGTTATACTGCGAAGCTCAGAAAGCTACACAGAAAACTTGCATTAAAAAACTGAAGTCACGTTCGGCATTCTGTTTAATATCGCCTGAATTGTTAAACGCAATACACTGATTTTTCCTCTGTTAAATTTGTGATAGCATTGGGGATGACGATGATGATGATCGTGGCAGTAGTGGTGTGGTGGTGGTGGTGACGAGGAAGACGACTGCACGGAAGACATTTAGCACCAGCTATATGAATACACAGCTTTGATGCTGTAAAAAGTCCATGTAATCTGTAATCCGTACATCCTTTTCCATTTTGCTTTTTCCTCATCGTTGCTGTTGTCAAAGTGAAATGTAATTTACCAAGAAAATTCATCAATCTAGCTTAACCGTGGCGTACACAATGTTTTACCCAAATAGATTCCGTTTCCTAAAACATTACTTATAGAATCTTCTCAAGCTTAATCTATAAAGGCGCTAACGAATGTGCTTCCTTTATTCATTCTGATCTAGATTTACAGTTCATTGAACATTTAGCGTGAAATCAAACTATGTCTAAAAGTATGTGCATGTTATACATCTTTAGTTGAAAGTGATAAAGATGCCGTAATTTAGCTGAGGCAATAGTTTTTATTTGTTTCTTCATAAAACTGAAATCACTAAGCACTGCTCCATGCCAACAGCTTTGAAAAACTGACTCATACGATCTCCACGCTTAGGATATTTTGTATACGTATCAAAGTCAAACATCCGGCTAAATTGGACGAGCAATTTTTGGCTAAAATGTACTTGTGTTGCTTTCTGTTTAGTAGATCTAGTGCACATATTTTTGTGATGATTTTGGTCTCTTTATTGACTTCGAAGCGAAAGGATTAAGAGTAAACGGTTTCGGTAATCCTCCGAGGTGTTTTAAAACCTCAGAATAATGTGTTACGATTACTTGCATTTCGGTAGGAATTCGAAAGTGAAGTAAAATGATTCACTTTGCGGGTAATGCATACTCTCAGACTACGGTTGGTTTTACGTGTATGTACATAGTATTACGTGAGAGTATTTCATTTCCAAGATGTTTTTTACTTCCAAGATAAGCTGTGTAAGGTAAGTAAAATCTTATATATGTATATCTTTTCATACTGTCATAAACAAAAGACGCAACACTCCTCCATTCATTCCTTTCATTCATGGCAAAGAGAAACAAGTCAGAGTACACTCAAGACGACGAAAATGAAGTATACATAAGTATTAGCTGAGGAGGGGACATAAGGTGTAAACTGACTCACCAGCTAATTCACCCGTAGTAAAATGAATGTAAAAGATATTGTGAGTTGAATCCAGTACCTCTCTTCCACTAAACTCTGGAAGTGAAATGACTTTCTTGAGCTTTCGTAGTGAAATAGAGCGAAATGAAGTTGGTGTAAGATAACACCAGGACTAAGCTGTCATTGACACCATAATTAATTACATTTCAGATGAAGCAGGATCAAGATAAAAGTTGGGGGAGCGAATTAGGAGCACGAGAAATGGTAACCGGACCAGCTCTGAATATGTGCAAACAGGGAGATCCGCACAACAAATACAAAACAACTTGCATCCATACACAGAGGCTGCAGTAACTGCAACAAACATTGTACTACCTACCTACATTTTGCATCTACGTGAAAGGGGCAATGAAACTCACTCACAACGTGATCTTGTTTCTCTAAAATATTGTTTGCAATGTCTTCGCCAAACTGAAATTGTTTTTGGAGTCGAGTATTTCATAAGCACAAAGCACAGTAGTTGTATATATGTGTTTATTTGTTTTCTACGATTTACCGTATTGTCAATATCGAACATAAAAAAGATGTTTAAGTTTCCCCAAATGTTTAAAAAGTGGCATTCAGAATGCCATTCTTGTGATTGTGTAATACTAGTCGGGAGAATTAAAAGTGAAAAAGGGGAATAAGAAAGGTGAGGTGGAAATAAATTTTGTTGGGAAGTGCGAGTCACTGAAAACCATGATGTTAAACCGAGGACTATCTGGTTGTTTTGAACAGATCCATTAGCATGATAAATTTTCTGTATCAAATTAATTGTAAAACACTTTTAGCACTACGTGCCAGTGTGGATCTTCTCCTTCTCACTTCATCTGGAAGTAAGAAAGTGGTAACTCGCTCGTTTCTTTGAATTCTCTCTCTCTCTCTCGTTTCGGCCTTCCATGTGCTGTGTTTTTGGTGCATCCTAATTAAATAGCGAGGAAATTCTGATGTTTATCTATCTCTCCCCTGATCTGGCCCTTATCCAAAAAATGCCTTGAGGAAAGCATGGGTGATGCATTTATTTGTCTCTTGTTAATTACAGGTCAAATGGGATGTCTCTATATATTTTCCCGTTTACTAATTTTCATTTACAACTGTCTGGCTAGCTGTCAAATGCTGCATTTTAGTCCTATGAAATTTAACATATAAAATGATACCCTAAACCTCTATCAGATACCATTGTTACTCTCTATCACTGCGGAGTATCTGATGCATGACTGTAGATAAGAACATCTCAGTTCTTTAGTTTCAACCGGCGAGGGTGACTTGAGGTCCATTTTATTCGGAATTATTCAGGGTGTATATCTATGTGTGTATGAATGGGAGTCCTGTCAAATAAGTGCCCATCTCCCTCAGCTCTCAATTCTGATTAAATTCCTAAAAGTCTGTCTTCTGTAGCAACAATTATCCTGAAGGAAATTGAAACAACGAAGTGTAGGATTACGTGCGACCAACCACTCTGTTTTTGGGACTTTGATTTTTATTCAAACGTTTCAAAAACTCGTTGAAAAGTTGCTAAATCAGTTTTACTGTCCCATTTTCACTTTTTCGTTCAGTGACTCAGCTCTAACTATTCCTTTTCATCGAATTAAATTATTGATATTAAGGATTCCATCAGCAGAGTGGTGATTGTTTTCTTGCTGATAGTAGCAAATGTGCAATTACCTCGCCTTGTGTTTGATACAGCAGGAGAGGGAGACGCTTTGCACAAGCACAACATTATAGTGATAATCATTATGCATGCGCTCTTGGAGACCCCCACGGAAAATAATATACGTTTGGTTGTGTCTTCTGCACGTCTAATTGAATTCAACAGCACTGTAAATCAATATAAAAAATGAACTAATGATAGGATTTGAAAATTACAGGCTTGTTACGGAAGAAAAATAAGTGGATCAAGGTATACTCAAAAAACTCACGGAGAGAAACTAGAGAGAAAAAACCTACTGGCATTGTTAGACTTTGAATAGTAAAACGTTGAATATCAAGCAACACAAAACACAGAGTGGTGAATATTACGTTGTGTACCAAACCATCATGTGAAAATTATCCTACAAAAACAAGATTTTCAGTACTCGCTCCTACATACAAATTTTCAGGTACACAGAGGTGCATAACGTGATGTCTGGTGGCAGTCATCATTCCCTAACCGTTGTGCATAGGCACAAAACCAAGTAGAAGGATAAAAAACACCTTCAGTCAGCTTCTCAAATATGTATTTTCATTTACTTCCCAACAAACACTTCTCGTCATCCATATGTCCGAACTTTTGTTGCACAAGTGCGAACTGGAAGGTAAATATCATTACACACACCAACTAAATTTTCAAATCCACCAGACTTAGAAGCAAATTACCTGAAAATTATAATTTCCATTATTCCACAGAGTTAAATTTATAAAATAATGTGAAAAAGCTGGACCGATTCTATAAAAAAAACTTAATGCACTCAGATCTTGTTATGAAATGGAGGATCCTCCTTCTTTTCCTGCATCATCATATCATTATATTTGATGATTTACAAATTCCATGGAAATTAAAACTTTCACATGGTAAACATACAGAAGCCATTCTCCTATCTATCCACGTCAGTCAAAATTATGAGTATGTCAATGTTAAAGCAACTTCTAATCCCTTTGAGAGCTACTGGAAAAATGAATCATTTGTTTAGTCACTTTTTCATATTACCCCATGTTTTAGCATGTTCTAAGGAAAAGGATGATCTACAAGGTAGTTTGTACTTAAAAAGATATTACTCACAATGGGATGTAGATTTCCGTAGATGATGACTCTGCGCCACCGGTGCAAGACAAGATATTAAGCAAGGTGAAGGAACGTGCAGGGATGTCATGTTTGTGGTTACAATTTTAACTAGAGTATGAACATTTATTGTGCTACCAATGTATCGCCAACAAGACTTTCAATTACCGATTTCATGCAGCTCTTCATACGCATTTTTCTTTAGTACCGAGAGGAGAGGAAAGAGTGTACGCACGTGAGTCGAATTCTTAGAAAAAGGTTACTGCTCAAGGGTTTTGGAGAGCTTTATAACAATTTTCTTCCTTGAGTTTATCTAACCTTCCCTTTCTGCTGTTGAAATCGGGCCTACTTATACTCCGCTCTGTACATAAAACTTAGCACCACTTCAACCACTTATGACATTTTGGTGTTCCGGTCGATTCTTTCAAGGAAATTCTAAGTATACATCAGCTCTCACAAAAACCGTGTACTATTTCGTCGTAATAAGTTTTGCTATCTTACAAGAGGATGTATTTAGAGGAAATTAGTTCTATACAGACAGAGACACATAATGGATTTTGAGTATGTATAGAATAGATGGAGAGAAAGAAAGGATTGCAAAAAGAAGTCCTTTTGGTTCTCTCTCCTTAACAACTAAACTCCATTGTTTGTTCTAAGTACTATGTAACTTCTACCAATAAGTAATTACAAACCCTGAGGTTCTCTTGTAAGTCCTGATGGAAATAATAGCATTCCACATCATGAAGTGTTACAAATTGCTCTAACATGACTGCATGAAGGATATTGCTCTCGGGAGCAGTTACGCCGTGCCTGTGTATCTATACTTGTTGCTAAATAAAGGTAATCCATAATTATCTCCAAATTTCTTTCATGATCATGCCAGCCAGGGTACCACATGCCTCTTTTGCTAACAAATGAGGATGAGATATAAAAGTTTTGTGAAGAAAGTGGCTCTCGTTTCATATGAGCTGGTAAAAAGTGGTTCTGATATTTTGTCTCAACAATTTACAACTGTCTTAGGAGTGCACATTTGAAAAAGTGATGGGTGACAGGTGCGCTTTGAAATACTTGTTTTGCTTTTATGAAGCCGATCGGGAAATCTAATGTAATGATGATCATCATACAATTTGACTAATGAATATACACTTTGCTGCTGCAGTTTTGATGAAATTGACGTTAATTTTGACGTACTATCTATTGGTTATGTGTGCGCGAAAATTTGCTACAATCTTTAGGTATTTGTATGCATGCACAGTAGTATAAGGAAAGGGCGACCTTAGCTGTCAAAAATTGTCGTAAAAGCATTTACTGAAAATTAACCAACATGCCAGTCCGCTTTTTTGTCAGAAATGAAACAAAGCTCATAAAAATCGTTTATTTTATTGCAAAAGCAGTTTTATTGGGTTTCTCTTTGCTTAAAAACATAATTGACGCACACATGTGTGTACGTTTTAGCAACCCTAGTTTGCGAAAATGAAAGTTTTGGTGTAAAAACATTTACTACTTCTATTTACTGTAAACTTTTGACTGGTTGGAGGCCCAGATGAGCAATTAACGCCCTTGCCAATAAACCCTTCAATTTCAATAACTGTTTAAACGAGTGCTGCCAGAAATGAGTAAATGTTTATGATGTGCTGGGTGTTCTGAGGACTTTAAGTTTACCTAGTTAAATTAGAAGAGTTTTTATAGGTTGCAAGGATTCAAATTTGGTGTCCCTGGTTGGGTTAAAAGCTTATGCGTGCGTATATATACAAACATATTATGGTAGGAAAGATTGTTAATTATATGTTATGCTGCTTGAAACGCTTTGTGGCTTAAAACCCATTTAGAATCCAACGTTTCCGCTGCTTTTTGTTACGCAAAAACATAAATTTCCAACAAAAAATCAGCAAATAACGGAGAAACTGGGCCACTGGTACTGAGGTCCTGCGACATCGTCAATGTCATTGGCCAGAAGGAATACCGTCACCCGTAACAAATATCCTAAGGTAGTAATAGAATCTCGGTTGTTCGTTAAATTTGAGGTGGTGGGAAGTGCAAACGATATTTATGTTCTTTGGAAGGGAGGATGCTAAACTTGGTAACTTAAAAAAGAGTTACGAATTCCATTATTTCAAGATCAATTTAAAGATATCGTTTGTAAGGAAAGATCCTAGGAAAATCGGAACATTTACTCAAAGCAAGGGTACATAGATAGATGAATTAGCGTAGAATGTTTATGTTCGACGTAAGTACGTAACCTTTTGTAAAAAATGATTCACTTCACGGTATAGTAGCTCTCGCTCTTGAGCGTTCCTTTATCCACCCCCAAGAAACATTCCAAAGCAAATCTCACACTTATTCTGAAAGCGCCTAAAGAAATGCAATGGACCATAACATATTTTTTAAGAAAAAGTTACACATTGTACACACCCGTATCTTTAAAAAGCCTGATGGAACATATCCGTCATTGCGTATACCTCAAATGTAACCATCCCATATCTATTTTCCCAGAGAGCCCCTTTAGATTTTAATGATGAGGGAGAGGCAGGACTGACACATTCTTTAGAAAATGACCCAGTAAGAATAAGAAACCTTTTAATATTATCTACGTTGCTCAAGAATGAATCATGTTTGAATTTGAAAGGATGTTGCTGATCATTATGATAATGGGACGGGATAAACAAGCTATATGGTGTTTCTTTTCTACCCTAGATGGAATAACTTGGTGGATTGGGTCCAGCAACTTTTCTTTTTCTCAATGAATGTCAACCATTGACGTACATTTCCATTCTGTGACTATGCTCCTATTTTAATTATACAAATGCAGAAATCGTGATTTCATGAATGAAATTTGTAATTAAATGTATATAGGGGGAAAGATTTGGATGCTAGATATATACATTACATTATTAATATACATTATTTTCATAACTCTGGTCTTATATAACTAATTATATCTGTAAATCAGTGCTACTTATGTATTCACAGCAAGTAGCGTCCTAAACACCTTGGCATCTTTGTATTTATCAAGCTGAAGTTATATTTTGAGGGAACACTTTTAATAACTTCATTTTTTGTGTACACTTTCATCTATGAATTGAAGTATGCACTAGAGAAAACAGATGCCGAGTGATTAGCGCAAGACATCCATAGAATTTATGTGGAACCTCTGTGTCATTTCCACACTTCCTTTATGTCATCTATTTCTAAACGGAGACTCTTATCTCTCTCAAAAATCATCCTTTGAATAAAGTGTCGCATCGTGCTCTTGTTAAAAACAAACGCACCCCAGCCCATCTCTAATGAAGAAATGAGGACGAGCGTGTTTTCAGCTTGGGGTAGGATGCATGTTAAAATGAGAAATTTGTTTTACGAGTACTTTTTCGTGTCTTCCAGGGAGTGGTTTCGATCGAAGGGCTAAAAATTTGTCAGAATTAGGCGACAGATAAAGCGATCTCACTTGAGAACAAATTGGGTACATTTTCATACTTCTTGTTTGAAAGTTTATACCCAGTAGGGTCTCTACGTTTTTAACATTCATATTCATTCATATTTACTTAACAGGGCATTTATATGCTTTTGTGACTCACATATTTTTCCGTATTATGCAGAGATAAATGAACTTAAATGCCAAGTTGTACTAGCTTTTTATTAAAATTATAAAGTTTCACAAACAAAAAATGAGATTGGAAACCGACTACTTCTTTTAGATAGCACGTTCAACAACACTTATGGGAATGTTTAAATTTATTACTGGCTGCCAAGATGGTATATTTTGGACAATGATCTACACCAAGTAGAATCTTGTTGAACTTCAAACTTTGTCTGTATTTAAAATGCTTATCAATAGAGATAGTAATGTACAAATATTTCGATACCATTCAGTAACTTTGAAAAACGATGACAAGAATTGTAACCTATGCACTCATTGTAACGTTCACATTTTTGTTTACGTTTACAATTGAAGCTGGTGGTGACTAATCCCAACCACACCGAAAGTAGTGTCATCGACGAAAGATACCAACCATTCGGATGCATATCTGGTTTGGGCAGCTCAACAAGAAATGCATATGACACACACACGTAGTTAACGATCAAGTTAAAAGTTATTTAAGCAAGAAAACGTATAACTTGATCCAAGAACAAGCAGGGCAAAAAGGCAGTATCGTGTTCCAATTTTTGTGGGAATGTGGTGAAACGGATAGAATTTCACAAGAAAGTGAACCTTATCTAATATCACCATGCCCTGTTCGTACACTTGTGCGTATCAGCATATCGCACCGACTCAACTTTCCTCAACTATTTACTGCTAATGTTAATAGTTGATGGCATGATACTAGTTAGTCAAATATCATTCCACTTTCTTCCGAACGCAAGAGAGAAGCAGTAGGCAGTGCCAAAGTCAAAGTTGGTGGAGGACCACCCGGGATGGGTGTTTGAGGAAAAATTGTAAATATCATAGGAACAATAACCTTGTTCATCGTTTGACATTGTTTTCTAATACTAATACCACACATACCCACCACGACACCACAATATTTTGGCTTTCTGTCCCTTGGATTACATTCGTGCACTACATCACATGCGTGAGTGTGTACGCCTTGGTTGGAATTAGCCTTTAATTTGATCTTTGCTTTGCGAAGCTCCAACTACTCTGCCTTCCCCATCTCTTTTCTACGCAGTTGAAGCAAACTGCCAACTTCAGCTTGGCAAGAAAACTAATGGCATCATCAAATTAGCGTGGATGACATGGATGTTCGAAATCACAGAAAAAATTCGTTCCCAGAATGTACTGGTTGTTTACCTAATCCAAGTTCAGAAAGATTTGCAAGACGACACTGGATGTTAAAATTTTGAAACTGACATATCTACCTCCTGCAGAAAGTGAACTCGAGAAGAAAATAGACTTAAAGAATGTACATGCTACTGCTCACTGGAAGTAAGATGAATTATGAGCACATGTATAAATATGCTTATATGTATTTTTCATTTACATCATAGTCTAAACTTTTTGGTTCACGACAAATCCCAAAATACCGAAAACCGTTACCCATGAATGTTTATGTACTCCCTGGAGACGGTTGCAGCTAATTGTGCAGCATCATCGGCAATGCAGCATAACATTACAGACAGAGTGAAGTCTGCGGAGTGCAATGAAATATGCAATGGCGTGAGCACAAAACCAAAATCCTGGAAATTGGTGTGGCTTGTTTTATGAACATTTTATACATGATGTTATGTTTGAAACGTGCACACACACACACCCATGCAAAAGGGCCTACATTTTGTTTACTCACATCAAGTTCACAAATCATTAACCTTCTCTGGCAGCTTGTTTTGTATAATTTAAGCTGTTGCTTCCCACTACCACCATCATAGCAATGCTAATAGAAGAACCAAGCCGTAGTGTGTGGAGTGAGTGGTGAGAATTATCCAGGAAAACATGAGACATGTCCAATGTAACGTGTAAATCCGTTCATGAATCCGTGGAGCTTAACACATGTGACTAGTACTTTGTTGTTCGTATGTAATATTTTGGTTTTATGAATTCATGAGCATCGCCATATTTTGTTTTACATTTACAGTTTTTCCTTCTGTGCACACTCGAAGCCTTTTGATGCTAGATTTTATTAGTTACTGGCTTATCATGTTGTCTACGCAGTGTGATAAAGAAACATGTAAATCTTCCAGGCGCTTCAGGAGAGATTAAGACTGTCATATTATGGACAAGAAATATTGACTAAAATTTTAGTTTTGGTGTTAAGAGTTTTTATTCCAATGGAAGAGATCTTTGTACTATGCAATCAACCTTGGTTCGTTCGTAGGGCGCATCATGTACGCATTCATGGAATTATCAAGGAAAATCCTCAATATTTTAGTGAAACATGCATACTAAGTTTAGGTAGCTTAGTATAACAGACTGGTTTAGTAATCTTAAGAATAATTTTTCTTTACTCCAACAGATCAGTTAGAGTATATTCTGTATTTGAATTAACTAACGTACTAGCTTCTGAATTCACCGTGCTCCTTAAAAGCAAATGGAAAATTAATACAAATTTAGGCAAATTTATGCGTGTGAAATAGGACTTTTCGTGCTAGTAGAGTTATTAAATCTAACTAAAAACAGAGAGATGTGCAAACGGATGTAAATGTAAAATATGCAGTATAAAATTCAACGTACGATGAAAGTTTTAAAATTAACTTAATTTTTAAAAAAGCTTTGGATTACATTTTATTTCGCTTATCTCAGTATTTGTCACTAATTTTTATCGTGATTATTGACTGACACATATCACCTATAAACTAAAGTTCAATTTGTCTCCTGTATCTACTGTCATTGATCATTTATTTAAAACGACAGTGACCTTTAGATTGCTTGAGAAATGTAATACTGGAACTGTCAGTTATGATGCTATATAAATATGAGTCATGCAGAGTATAAGTTACATTAAGCAACATGTACAGAGTAAGCTTGTCAGTAAGGCTCTATTTATGCGTTAATTGGTACAAGTCGCATACTAAAGCATTAGGCCACTCTACCATAACACGGTGACACCGATAATTATATCTTGCGTGTAAAATATCTATCAGAATTCATTACCATTTCAAATTCAATACTGAGTCGTAGCCATAAAATCGTAGATAAAATAAAATAAAGAATAAAAAAGGGTAAAAAGCATCTGGAATTCGAATAAAACTCAATCCATGCAGAAAATTCATCATTAAAAAAACCCAACACGAGTCAACCATAAGTGAACATTATGCTAATCCGAACCGGAAAGCCATGCAGATAAATCTGTAGGATTCAATCAGGCCTACACTTGTACATATATATGTACGTGTAGTAATTTTTCATGACAAATTGAGAACATTTATAGATGTTTTTTTCGTCACGTTACGTTATAAACACGGGGATAAGATTATAAGATGGTGGGATGTTTTTCATAACTTAGTTTTCGCCGTGTCATTAGAAAATTACATAAATTGTCAAAACCTGAAATTAGATCCACGGAGTTGCAAGCTGTGTTCTGGAATATTTGCAGAAACACGCACCATCATCTGCACGCCAGTGATCGTTTCCATCAAGTCACTTTTGATAAGTGTTTTTGTCTCCGCGTAACCCAAGCACCGTGACCTAGCACTACTAAATTAGTTCGTCGAAAAAAATGCAACGTCCTGATCTCATCATGCAAAACTTGCAGCTGTACATACATATATTTCATAAAACTGCTTATTAACTACGAAAGGAAGTGTAATCCATACCAAGGATTAATTTTAACTGCTGAATCAAGTCACACGCGGGCTTGTCGTTTGAATGCTAAAAGTGACAAAGAAAACAGGGAAATTTTGTTGCAAGCAAATTCCTTTTGTAATCAAAGCAAACAAGCAAGAGTGCAAAAACCGCACGTAACGATTCGTGGTAAATTATATTGTTAAGAATGCATGCAACATCTAATAATACACCATTACGGTGAAGAAAACGAGGAGGGAACAAAATCGGCATCTTCCCTCGAATGTAACAAAACTTCATTTTTTTTACCCAAGGAAGCCTTTCAACTAAACACTTTGTGGCGTTTTCTTTTCTACTTACCCGTACAGCGCTGTGTAGGGTAATTATTTGACGCCAAAATGAATGAACTTGAGTCACCAACATGGTGATATAATGTGATACTCTTCGTGTCCGGATGGAGTCAGCATTTGGCATACAGGTTAAAAGGTGGGTATGGTTCAGAAAACCACTCGGTCGAAAGATAAAAAGTAAATCGGCATATATGCTTTGTTTGTTGAAAGAATGTGCGCATGCATAAATAAAGTGAATTTAATGCTGCCTCCGACGACGTGGACTTATCTACCACGACAAATGGACAATACAAGCAATAGACACAAGCAAGTGATATAAAATTATATACCATCGCTATCATCAAATACGCATATCTTGATAGAATATTGCATTGACTGCAACCCACAAAAAACTGTGGTTGCCGAATGTTGTTTTTTTCCTTTAGAAAAAATCGTGATTCTTACCGAATGCAGCTGGCAATATTATGCAAAGGATCGGCTTTTCTTTGAATCTTTTGAGAAGAGATACACAAATGTAACATTTATCTAGCAACCCATCGTATTCTGAACAAACAAATTTAATGGAACTACGGGATTGGAGAGTAGCATCTACATCTACATGATTTTGGAATCATTACACTCCGATCTGGCTTAATTTACATAGTTATCTTAATTGCAGTTTTTGCAGGGGTTTTCCTTACATTGTCGCTCACTCCCTGTTTATGGACAAATGGAATGTAAACACGAATTTCATTGAAAAAAGGCGACTCATTGCATTGCAGGCTGAAATGAATTGTACACACACAGAAAAAGCAATGAATGTGGAAAACAAACGATTTCTTGCACATATTCAATAAACAGAATGGAAATAGATATATATATGTATGCATAAGCTGAAAACGAGAAACCAAACCACTCTCTTTTGGATTACCTATCACAATAAGATTTTCAACCTGCGACCGAGGACAAATGGAATTTTGTTGGATTTTCATTCTATAAATTCTTTCGAGTACAAAGGGATTTGGTGCCTTCTTCTAGTTGAGCTATCGTTGTTTTGTTGTTAGTTGCCTCTGCTCCTGCGATTGCTTTATTCTTGGTTCACAGTAAAAAGATGATAACGTTGTTCGGAGTTGATAGCAGTAGATTTCTACATCGGCTCTATGTGAAAAACGTCAAAGCAAATAATAGAAATGTATAATGGGAAGCTAGTAAGCAAGATAGGTATCATTAGACTGAACTAAAAGGTGGACTTGTGGCATTCAGTCATCAGCCCTCACTCTGCTCTAAAGGAATGCTAGAAGTGACCATTATCTCTTTCAGATCCCATTACAATGTATTTAAGCACCTCTATAAGGCCCAAAATCCCAAGTGGCTT
Organism: Orchesella cincta; assembly: GCA_001718145.1. Lineage (NCBI taxonomy): Eukaryota > Metazoa > Arthropoda > Collembola > Entomobryomorpha > Orchesellidae > Orchesella > Orchesella cincta. Next base: position 12,849 of record LJIJ01000227.1, on the reverse strand, counting down.
ATCTTTTCACTTTGCCGTAGAGAGTGATGCTTGGACTCTCAATCGAAATGTATACCGGCACAATTCTCAGGGCTGTCGAAGATGGAACGAGCCTTCATAAAGCTTGCTGCAGACGTAGATATAATGATGAACCTGCATTAACTCTCTCTGGTCGAATACAATAAATAAATCTGTATATAATTCAACTCGAGGTGTATCAGATGACTGCTTTTGTTGTCGCGATCATAATCTTCACATTTTCGTGTCAATTTAATGGATGGCTCCAAAGCTTCGGTGCGGTGCCTGGAAGTGGCCGATATTATACGTATCTTATCCCTTAGAAAAACAATATCTTACGTTAGTTCCCTTTGAAGGAACCTACAAGAAAACGAAACGCAGATGTCAACTCAACAGAATAAGTTTGCCATATATGAATGGAAAAATTACCAACTACTTTGATTCTCCTTGCACTTGATGATGAGCGATTAGCGTCTGTATATTTATTTTATTAAGTGTAGACCACTGACTAAATGTAAAAAATGGGTTCATTTTTGGTCTGTTTATAACCGTATCTACATTTATGAAAATTTATGTGGTACTTACGAAATGCTAGAATAAACATGCTGGATAATTTTGATGTAGAATAATGAGAACTAACACATAAGATTAGCATTAATTCATCATTATGTGTGATGTTTACCTACCACAGAGTTTGGTAGAAACTAATCCAACTGTGTTGCCAACTCGTAATTGATCCCGTAAAATAAGTCAACGAGCTAATGAATTGGGGAATTTGTAAACAACTTTCTCATGCAAACCAACACTTCCAAGAAATGTCATAGGCATATATTTATGTTGACTGAGCAGATGCATCCTTACTCCTTACTGTATAATTTCGCTATAAATAGAGTCAGGTTTAGCTACCAAGTATATCCAACATTAAGTATTGACATTACTTCTACATTACGACACGACCATTTCAAAGAGAAATGTTTCATTAGGTCAATACTTCTGAGGCAGTCGTTGGATCCGCTGTGAATAAACCACATCAGTGCATAACTGCTGGAACGCTTTGCTTGCATGCAGTCATAATCACACGCGTAGCAACTTTCTGGAACGCATACACACCCAAATCAAAAAGTGAATCACTCTCGCTCCCTGTTGCAGCATTCCTCCACTTATGACATGGCTCAAGAAGTCGTTAAACTTAAAGTAATCAATCGCCCCATTTCAAAGACGTTTTTAATAGTTTACACACACGGAAATTTTACGTGTTCCAGAACCTATCATTTGAACGTGGTCTCGTTGATTTGGAAAGCTCGCTTGCTTGGTCTCAAATATTTATCCTGACATGATATGTTTATGATGTTCACAACAGAATAAAGAATCCTTACTTTTAGCATGTTTTAACCATCCAAAGTGCATCTTGAAAATATACGAGAAAATCAGGATCTCCACCACATCTCTTCAAATGCAAGAGGGGGATGAAAGATCATTCAATGAGACGATACAAACTTAGTTTTAGAAGAGAGAAAAATTGACAGAGTGCATCTACATTTTATGATGTTGGTTTTTACGAGGAAACTAATATTTATTTTACTACAGACTTCACTCCATCACTCAATAGAGAGAGAAAGGATATCTTATAAGTACAAGGAGCAATAAATTTTATATTTTTAACCCTTAGACAAAACTCTTGCTCTGCAGAAGGAAAGAATCATTTTTTTGTTATTACTTTGGTCAGCTACCGGATAGTAAAAAGACAAACAATAAAAAAGAGGTTTGATGAGAAGTTTAGCAATACACTTGAGCTAAGAGCACAAAAAGATCTTTTCATAGCTTTTTAATAACAAGCAAAGGTTTAAAAGCTTGCATAACAATGTACTGAAAAGCAGCCATTGTAATCAATGTAACGACACTTTGACTTGCATAAAGGGTGTTAAATAGTCATCAGTAACCGGCCCAGTTTTTTTTATTCAATCTGATTTTTTCAAGTTTCCGAACTAGTTTCACCAAATCCATTTAGCTTAAAAGTCTGTTGAAGGGCCAAATGTAAAGCAAACAGGATTAACTATCAGCACTCAATATGCTAATGGGTATAGCAGGAAACTATTCGGCATGATTCAATAATTCCATTGCAAACAGTTACTATTTCAACTGTTGAGTATTGACACATATAGTCACGATACGTAAATTGATATAGATTTGCCACTTCATTTCTTGTGGAAAATATTGCTTGTATCAATATACCCATGAAACGCTTCGATTTGCAATGTTTATCAAGAACTCATCGGCATAATTTTGCGAATTTCTATCATTCTATGCTTATATAACACTCCATACAATTCAGTAGTCGGTAGCTGTCCGTAAGTGCAGAGTATGCAAAAATACGCTTAAGGATATTATCCGCTTTTCCTCAAACGTAGCGGATAATCCTTCGAGTGAATGAATCCTTGTAAACTTTCTCCCTCCCGTGTATCCACTTAACATTTGTGCTGTTTACTAATCAAATATCCCCGAAAACTACCTATCTCTTCCTGTTCCGGCCATAACTTCCTCTCGGCATGCATGCATGCTACAGTTATTATACAATCCATACCGTCATTACACTCATTACAATCATAATTACGATGAGTATCCTGTAACTAATATCAACTTCGACTCCTCAGAAACTTCCAACATAATTACGGTATCTGTCAATTTGCGTATCAGTAATCCATCTGGGAAAAGTCTGTGCACACAACATGCTTGCTGTAGGCATCAGGGGAACATCACACATCACATCGCATCATGGCAAGGTATACAATTAAACGTTACGCAGTGTGTATAAACAAACATAACTTCTACCATTAATGTTTACCTTACGTGGAGTGTAAGGCGACAATAATTTAGCTTTCAGTCGACCAGCTTTTCACCCACTAGTAGACTCCTGTATGCGTGGGAATTAGTTTTCCATTGATGTGTTTGCTTAAGCAGTTTGAGCTTGAGCTTCGTACTAATAATAATATGCACGTCTACATTCACAACATTATTCATGTCTACCGTGCCAAGCCAGACATCACATCACATGCATACGTCAAAAAGTTATTCATCTACATTCCCGATATTCCATATCAGGGATCCACTTGCAGGAAAAAAAACTTCCTAAATAATATGAAAACAAGCTGCAAACTCTACGGGTTTCTATTTGGATGGATCAGAGATGTGATCTTGATGAGTTAATAGGTAGACAGGAATAGATTTTTATACTTTTGCCTTCACAACTTAACGTATCTCCTATCGTGCAAATGGGAAAAACACTTACACCCTCATGTTGATTATTACCAGGGTAAACAACCGTAAACAAATAGAAGGTAGCATTTTAATGAATGTATGTTTTCATCAGATCGAGAAAACGGACGTCACAAATATTCTGTGGAAACGTGTATGCTCAATTAATTATGGGAAATTAAAAAGTATCAAGTTTTACGATTATGGAAAACGAAAGGGACGGAAATTTTGTCCTTGAGGTGTTTGTTTCTACAGTATACATATATAATTTGGATGAATGCACCAAAACCCGTGGCTGGGTTTCATGTGAAACGACGTAAACTATTTACATTTTTAAATCACTTCCGCCGGAACCCCGTGCACAGTGTTAGCTTAGCTGTTGCTGACTGCCAAGAAGTAGACCCAGACAGATGCTCACAGAGTCTTGTTACTGGTTATTCAACATGAAGATATCGTAAATGTCGATGTAATAAATTCGTCAAAACTTTGTATTTTGATGAAAGCTGATTCTGCAGTCGTTATCTGGAAAATAGTGGATGCTTGCATGAGTACAAAAAACTAGGTTTATGCAGTGTAGCAACTTCTCCAGAGGTTTAACAAACAGCCATTTTCCCTAAACATGTATTCAAATATCCAATCCAGTATATTTTACTACGTTGGAGACAAAATTATGCGATTTTGGAAATAAAATCTTGATTTTCGTCCAATTTTTTGTCCAGAAAAAAAAATCCCGAAATGGTTATAGAACGCATGTTAAAGTTAATCACTTTGTCATTTCCGTCTGTCCATGTGTACACGGTGATTTTCGAACAAGTTGACTTTATAACGTTTTTAGTTCAGTTTCGATAGCTAAGTTCAATATATAGTTAATAAGCGTCGAGTTCAAATACAAACCAAGTCGCAGTGACCCTTCAAGGTCAATGGTTGAGTGTTCTTAGGATGGGGTGTATAGTACATCGTAGAAAGTGAAAGATCTAAGGGTGTCAACTCAGGTACCAATATATTATGACCTTTTACCTTTATCGATAACCCGTTGCAAGGTCTGTATATTCCTATTTTATGGATGTATTTGCTCTTTATCTGGATTCTTTACGTTGTGTTGTTGCAACCATATATTGTGTAATGGTTTAGCGTTATTAACTGGACTATTGAAAGTAACGAAATTATTCGAATAATAAACTGTTTCATATCATAGTTTTCCGTCCTACAACATTTACCTTGAATTTAAAATTTTATCTGCAGCACCATTACAATTTTGCAGATGTTGCATTCTGCGATTAACCACGATCATCTCATTTATCAGTACAGTTCATTAAAAATCTGAGAAATTGTATTCTCGATTGTGTAGTAATTAAACAAAAGTGTCTGTTCGAGAAGCTTTAGTTTTAGCTGTAACAGCTACCAGTTTTCTTACATGGCAGTTCCATAAATGATTCATTAAACGTCATGTCTAATACAAATGGACATTTATCATATTGGCATACATTGGCCACTTCTGCTTACAGGTTTTATAATTCAGCTGCTCTTTCCCAAAACATCCCTACCTCTGTTTAATGTTTAATAATGGTTTATTTGCTCAAAAGAGGCAAACGACTTTTCGTCAACAAGACAGAAAAAGTGAAACTTCTTTTATGCAATATCAATGCCCAGATAATAATAGTGTTTATTACAATCTTCTCCAGTTTGGTATATCATGCCGAAGAGTGAAGGAACACACACACACAGCAGCATGAAACTGACGGGATGAACACCAGTGTGGATGAAGAGCAGGGCCATGTCCATCTTACGTTGCATGTATCTAGTCATCCAACGATCCATTAATCTATTCTATGCCATTGATGCAACGATATTCAGTGTTGGTTAAACACACAAGCAGAGTGTGGAGTCTTAAAGTTATTTTTTCGAAATATTTTATGTTGTAGAATGCATGCATGCATGTATGCAACTGAAGTACAATGCGTTGTTCCTTGTTACTTGCTTCTTGCTACGAAATGACGACTCCGACGACGTCGTCCACACAATCTACAATAATGAAGGAAACGGTAACCCTAAATTTCCTGAGGGTTTTATTCATGTCTGCTGTAATCTTCTCAAGTCTTCTTCTTCTTAAATCGCAGTTTCAGCAATGGAAAGAGCACTAACAAAACAGGAGAAGCAGTCGTATTATTATTCCCCTTGTTTAGTTTACTTAACTCGCCCTCTGAAGTTCCTACAATGCCATGGTATTTACGTTGATCACGCTGTTGCATTGAGAGTCTTGTGTATGCCATCCCTGCCTTGTGTTGCATTCATGGAGACGGCATCGTGTAACACAATGCAGATAGATGTTTCTTTATAACCTACCCTCTCTCTCTTTCCCTTCTCATTTCAATTTAGCCTTTTCAAAAGACTTTTTGGACGAACTTGCATTGTAATGTAATGTACCAGGGTTGAGGAATGCAAGCAACCGGCACGCAACAGTATCCCAGCACGCAGTTGTATCCGTCTTCGGAGGGGATATGCATCAAAATTTTAATATAGGATGAAAGAACCAGATCTTGTTTCCATCACCACTTTTTCCATTTTGACAACTGCATCCAAATCGATTTGGAGATTGCCATCGAAATGTTAAAATCATACTCTTCGGGAAGTTCATTAACGACAAAGGCCACAAGCAGTTACACCATGATTAAGAAATTACAATTCGGTTTCTTTTTAAATTCTGACATTGTCGCAGTAAGACATATCTTTGATAATATGAACCCCGGTTGTATTTAACAGAAGCCAATAAATTGCTGGCTGATTAATTTTAGAATGTATTTATACATATGTGTCAAATATAGACTTGAGGATAACTTAGGACAAAAATACGCCGCCATGGCAAGCTTCCCACTTAATGGCAATGAACATGGGTCTTAAACCTTACAAGTGTTCTCGTGGCATATTATGTTTTCATCGAAGTGTTCTCCTTACATTTTTGCGAGTTTCAGGACCGTATAGATTGAAAATATGCGTCTTAACTTCTTTTCTGCTTTTGTAAGTTCAAAATGGTAAATTTAACAGCATATTTATATAAAAACGAATGCACAAAGGCTTTTTACGGATTTGCATAATATGGACGCCGGAAAGGGACTTGGTTCAGCTCTTCAGTAACAGTAAACATAAACATGTGTAGAATTGAATCCTTAACTAGATTATTTCGATCATTTCAGAGACAAGTGTTACCAATTATTTAATTTCCGGTTGATTATAACTACCGAATTGGTTGGCCTAAAATTATTCATTAAATTTTGACTTAAAAATGAACAGAAAAGCAAAACGAAAGGAGACCCCTGTGAATGCACAGCGGAAAACGGCATGTGGAGTTTGTGGTTCTGAATCAACCTGGAAAAACCTACAACGGCATTTTGACGAGTTTCATGATGGGAAGAAGGCATTTGAACGAGTTCAAGGGAACTGGGATATCCGTAGTTTAATGGTAAGCCAACAAAAACTCAAATTTAAATGTTTGGGTTAATTGAATTCGTGTAACTCAAACAGTGTTTATTGTAGGAACACCCAACGAAGCAGAAATCAAGTGCTGATAATTCAGAGACTGAAGGTGAAGTTCATTTTTCCTTGAAGCGTCTTCCCTGACAACGCGGAGAAGGACCTTTGAAGGTTTGAAAGGCATTATTGTAATAATTAACTGTGTTGAAGTAAAAATATTGAATAATGGATTCATGAGATCAATGTTGAAAAAGTATTATTTAAAATAAAATGTTGAATCTAAGTAATCAACATTTTTGCTCGTTACACTTCCTAATCATTTATTCGGTTAATTTGGTTCTCGTTATAAGATTATTAAATTAAATAATTTGTTCTCCTTTTTAGGTGATTTAAAAGAAAACACATTTTTTGTTCTCCTTAACAGATTACTTAAGAGAACCAGCTAGTTTTTTCACCCCATCAGTTAATTTAAGAGAACACAAATTATTTGGTTCTCCTCATGAAACCACTTAATAGAACACCATTTTGTTCTCCTTGTGGATAACTTAAGAGAACCACAACTATTTTGTTCTCCTCGTGGTGATTACTTAAGAGAACCACAACTATTTTGTTCTCCTCGTGGGATTACTTAAGAGAACCACAACTATTTTGTTCTCCTCATGAAATCACATAAGAGAACACAAATTCTTTTGTTCTCCTTACGAGGTTATTTAAGACAACAATTATTTTTTGTGGTTTTATTTTATTCATCTTGACCGGGTTAATATTTTAGGCGCCTAACGGCGCCAAAAATTAACTGTTCTCCTAAAATTCGGTTTCACGCCAAGTGTTCTCGTGGCACTGCCACTCTGCCACGTAAGGTTTAAGACCCATGCCTGCGGCTCAGCTTGACCACAATTTTCAGAGAACCAATGGACATGTTTTGCTCTAAATTTGTTGACTCCATCTCCATCTGAGCAGTATGTCAAGAGTCTCCAAAGAATTGCTACTCTGCCGTATCCAGAGTCCACAAGCTACTTGTACAGTTCCTCATTGTCGATTGATGCTGTGATATTTGTTCAACGACAGTGGCCTTTTATACACTCGTTGATCCGGTTGGCGAAATACTGGCATCACCAAATTAATACTACTGGAGTTCAACTACGTGGAAGACCCCTGCTGATTGAAACAGTAGCTATTCATGCCAGCTACAGTCTGAACTACACTGATATGATAGACTGCAGCTCCAACTTGCACAAAGCGTTAGTGAAATTTCTCGAAATGTTGTCGGATGCCCGCAATATGCGCCTCTACGTTTTCATCAACTATCAACAGAGTGATATTCCTCCACATGTCTATAACCAGAAGCCACTGGTCCTCGATCCGCTAAACCCCTACAACAATTTGGTGAGTCCACGAAACTTCTCGGGTGCTGCATTAAAGTGCTTTGAGGATGCAGCAAAGCTCACTTTGCAAAAGCTGCATGCGTTTTAAAGCAAAAACTCCGACTGCCTATCACAATTCAGGCGTGTTTTTTGAAGTTTGAATCTTTCATTCTTCTCATTACGAATGCCCTTTCTTGTGATTTTGAAAGTGTTTTCAGAGCTTGTATTTTTAACTTGTAAAAATTCTTTCCATCTGTTAATACAGAGTTTATGTGAATGTCATAGTTGATAATTTCATGTTAATTTGGTTTTATCCCCAAGTGAAACACAACTTGCGTTCAGTTGAGCGTGAGCTTGGCTTTTGTTCTAACAATATTCTCAACAACAACAACAAATATTGGAGGTCCTGATTCGAAATGTGGGTTGGAAGAATTAACCCTTAATTCGGCAGCTGCGTCATTGTGTCATTCGTCATCGTCTTCAGCTTCCTCAGTTTGTTCACAGGAAGACGTGAGTCCTCCTAACAGTCCCCAAATTGAGCAAAAACATGGCATACTACTATCAAGAAATTCAAATTTAAAATGACTGGCTTGAGCTAAGACCACTCGCTTTTTAATTTCAAATGCATTTTACTAATACATACTTGAAAATAAATATTTATGCTGCTTAAAATAACTTAAAAACTGACATGAGTTTTTAAGGAAAGTCGAACACACGTATACACGTTAGCTAATTAATCGATCTCATTCCAACGTTGCTGATGTAAACTATCCTAGCAGTAGTCCGAAAAGTAATAGTCGCTTTATTCCCGTGAACTATGAAAGCAACTTCCTTATTTTTGCCTGTTTTCGAAGCCATATATATATCAGAAATTTGTGAAATAAAATTGCAATTCCACTTTTTGTCCAAAATGTTTTTTAACAAAAACTAATAATTTATTTTACTTTATTTCGCCGCTGTTCTTTTGCTTGGTGGTTAATGTTGAAAGTTTTAAAGGGAGGCGTAGTATAAGTCAAGTTTCATTATTATTATTTTATGGGTTAGATAATAGCTAAATCATTTTGGCGGTGTGTGAGAGTGATGATGGTTCTCGGTTTCCAATTTTATTTTGTGCATGATAATCGGGCATTGTGATAGAATCGTCCAGTTTAAAACTTTTTGCTGTTTCCTTTGCTGCAGTAAAAGCTTTTTAGGGAATAATAAATGGTAAAAATAAATGGCCGTGGTATATGAAAAAAGAGTTTTTTAATGAATTAAGCAGTATGTTCTAAAGTACTTGGAACTAATTGACAGTAATAGTTGATTAATTGAAGAAACACTTTGTGACAGAATATATGGCAACAATAGTTAATTTGAAATAACAATTTAAAAGGCAACTGCCAACTCAGACTACATTTAAAACCCTGTAATTACTTAACTACTATTCCGCAAAATACAAACTTGCAATAAAATCACCATCATCGCTAAAACTAGGTAAAATTGTTATGCTCCATTTAAAGTTCATACTTTTCAAACCATCCCTGACCCTTGCAAAAGCAAAGGTCTCTATAAAAATTTTCCATGGCTCCTTTCTGCGTCTCAAAAAAATCAGGAATGAATTCCACAACGTTTTTGCATCTCCACATTCTCTCCGCTTCATCCCCACCCTCAAGCCAGTGTCTGAGGATGGCCGCACTGGAGAATAAATTCATCATGTTGCTCTCATTTTGATAAAAGTCTTTAAACAGCCCCAGCGCATTCCCCTCTTTCTCCCCCGCATCTTGAATTTCTTTAAAAACTCGGAATATTCGACAATTTCCACCTCATCCCAAATCTTGCCGCTACCCTTACAAACTCTTGTCCGTGTCGGGCTGAGCGACCGTCAAATTAAAGACTTGGGTGGAGCTCGCTCTCTCATCGAAAAAGATGCGGACGCTGACCCTTGCACAATCATCACGGAAGTGTTGGCCAAGGATGTGGGGAGGAGGAAATCACACCATTTTTCATAATAAACATGAATCTAGGAGTGCGTGGTTATTTTCCAGGGAGCACCTCCCCGTCTCTCTTTCCCCGACGATGAGAGGAAATCTAAAGAGTTTAGTGGGGATTCCTCTGGCCGCTCCTTCCTTCATCAGCATATCCCCCACAAATTTTGAGACGGGGTAGCCAAACGTCGTGACGTTATCATATTCTCCAGTTTCCTGCCACCGCTCGGAAATCCGGCCGTCATCCTCCACTGTAGCCAAAGCAACGATGAAGACGCGTGGAAGACGTGTTTTAGCTGGTTTTCAGTTGCAAATTCCAAACATTTCGTATTCCCCCAACGTTAACGGCCCGCATATCTGTACAAGTTGTTTTCTGTAGTGCTCAGTGTGGTGCACGCTCGCAGCGCAGTTGAATATAGCATCCATGTTTTGATCAACTCCTCCAAATGCTTGGCTCCAACCCGAGATGAGGCTCTGCTATATTTCCAACACACAACGGATCTTACTCAGATGTTGATCTAGAGATATGGCTTTAGCCTCCAGAGTTTTTTGAGTCTCCTCCACCCCTCGTTTTTACGGGACGAATCAAACAAACAACCTCACAGATTTGGGAGGTTGACCAACTCCTTTAAAATATACGGACCAAGAGCTCCTGTAACTCCGGTGAGCAGAACTCTGAAAACTTGGCTAATATGTTTAGCCTCCTGTCCGGGTTTTGGGCTAATCTCCTCGGGAAGCTGGGAATCCTCGAGATGAGCTGATTCACTTGCTCATGTGTTGGCGGGCTCTGATCCAGCTCCTCCTCAACATTTCCCTCAATGAGATTAACGAGGGTGGCAGCAAGGAGGTTGATGTATTACAGTCTTTAATCGCCCCCGCATTCACCACCAACCGCTCCCCTAACAATTTGAAGGCTGTTCTTAATCTCCACAAACATGAGGGAGTCTACCCCCATCTCCTGGAGGTTCGTGTCTCCTCCACCTCCTCTGTGAGTCGAGCTTGAGCACATTCCTGATAATAGTTCCAAGCTGGAGCTTGAGCAGCCCTGTTTCTCCTCGAGACTCGGGAAGGAGTCATACTGTTGCCAAAAGTCACTCGGTTTAATAATTGCAGAGCTACTAGAGCCCACGGATGCCTTCCAAAGCCGCTCATCCAGTAGGTGGCAACCTGGGCACAAATTTGCTCAGTATCACAAAAGACTCCAATATTGAGCACTGTGGTATGAGCCCTCTGCGTTTTCATCACGTACTCAAGGGCTGACATCCCTTGGAGGGTTGAAATCGACTTGAGTCCAGCCACATCCACCTCTTTGGCGATCCCAACTTCTCCCCACTGTCCCCAGTTGACTGTCGTGGCTGGGAGCCCAATAGAATGTCGGTAGTGAGCCAGTGCATCCTCAAAAGCATTTCCTGCGCTGTGATTACTCTGTCCTGGGGTGCCGAAAAGTGTGGCGACGGATGAAAATAGAACAAAATGCTCGAGACTCAGATCTTTAGTCAATTCGTGGAGGTTGAGACTTCCTCGTATTTTCGTGGGGAAGGTAGAGCACAGCTTGGACCACTCTTGGTTTATAATCAGCCCATCTGACAACGTGCCAGCGGCGTGCATCACCCCTTCAGTGGCGGCAGCTTCCACGCGTCAGCTGCTTTTAGCAGATCCTCAAGCTGAAAATTGCAACGTCCACGAAACGGGATGACATTCCCTCCTCTGGAGTTCAGCTCTTCTATCCTCTTTTGCATGGAGGAGCTTGGTGGACTTCTGCTGGCAAGAAGGACATGCTTTCCTCCGCTTTCTAGCATCCATTTACAGACTTCAAAACCGATCCCTCCAAGTCCTCCGGTTATTAAGTAGCTGCTTTGCTCATTAAACATTGGGCTGAAGGGGACCATCTTCCGTTTCATGTCGGAGCTCGGCATCACACAAACAATTTTCCCAATGTGTTTCGCCCTCTGCATGTATTGCAACGCTTCGCGAATATTCAGCCCATCAAACCTCACGTACGGAATGGGTTTCACGACTCCTTTCTCCATGAGCTCCCTTAAAAACATAACCGCCCCCACTCTTGGGTATCCGCATGGAAACGTCAATAACTGTGTATTTGACATCAGGACGAAGTTTTTCCACTTGTTCCTTACTCCAAATGTTCAGTTTGCTCATCTCAACAAATCTCGCTCCCTTCGCACAAGCTTTGAGTGTTGCTTCTTTGAATCCTTCACTTGTCAGCGAGTTGAGGACAACATCCACTCCTCTTCCAGAAGTCAGCTGGAGAATCTGATCGCCGTATTTTGTATTCCTCGAGTGGAACACGTGTTGAACCCCAATTGATCTCAAATAGCTTTGTTTTCGTTTGCTCCCCGCAGTAGCAATGATTGTGGCTCCAACATGCTTGCAAATCCGGATCGCACTCAGCCCCACTCCCCCCGTCGCTGTGTGAATGAGGACGACATCTTCTTTGCTAATTTTGGCCGTCTCCAACAAACAAACTACGGAGGTAATGTAAACGGCAGGAATCGTAGCTGCTTCGCAAAGGGTCGTGTTTTTTGGGAGTGGGAGCAACAGCTCCTCATTCAGCTTCACATGGCTGGGCATCGCTGTGAAGTAGATATTACAGCCGCAAACTCGATCTCCAACTTGCCATTTGGTGACCTGTTCCCAACCGTTTTAACACTCCGCCAAAATCAAATCCTACAGCATTATATCCTTAAACTGCTCCGTTGGGTTTGATGACACTGAGCACATCCCTGAAATTGAGGGCGGAAGCCTTGATCTGAACCTCGACCTCATCCTCCTTCAAAGTTCCAAGG